>JAUNZO010001517.1:0-119641 GCA_031894775.1 Chloris gayana | reverse complement strand
GCTGCACCCAAATCCTTCATCTCAAATTCATTACTCAATTGTGATTTCAATTTGGCTATTTCGACTTATCTTTTGCAGCAATCAACATATCATCGACATAGAGAAGCAAATAAATAGCTGAACCATTAACCATCTTCAAATAAACACAGCTATCATAATCGGACCGCTTAAAACCATTAGAGAGCATAAAGGAGTCAAATCTCTTATACCACTTGTCTAGGAGATTGTTTCAAGCCATAAAGAGATTTCTTCAATTTACGAGACAAGGTGTTCTTTTCCAGAAATAGCAAAACCTTCGAGGTTGATCTATATAAATATCTTCATCTAATTCTCTATGTAAGAATGCAGTTTTAACATCTAATTGCTCAAGCTCATAATCATGCATAGCAACAATACTCGAGTAAAGTGCGAATAGAGCTATGTTTCACAACAGGAGAAAACACATCATTATAGTCAATACCGGAATCGACTATAGCCTTTAGCAACCAACCTTGCTTTATACCTTACTTGTTTCATTAGGAGAAATAGGTTCTTTTCTCTTGAAAATCCACATGCAACGAACGGGCTTCTTCTCTTTAGGCAATGGCACTAAATCCTAAGTACCATTCTTATCAAGTGACTCCATCTCATCTTACATAGCGATAACCTAATTGTTGCAATCCGCTGAAGTAATAGCCTCGGAATAATTAGAAGGTTCAGCAGTACCTTCAACCTCTTCTGCGCAACTCAAAGCATAAGCAGCAATATTACATTCCTCAATTAACCTCTTGGGTCGAACATGAGGCCTCCTAGACCTGTCGACTGCAATAGAACGTTGTGGAGACTGCACAACGGGAGAATGTGGGATAACGAGATGAATCATCATCAATAGGTGCATCCGTATCGATATCCGGTGTATGTGCTTGAATCAATAACATGCTCCACGTGCACACTAGAGGTCTGCGAACTACGAACCAGAGCATTAGTAGACATAGCAGATTCATTAAAGACAACACTTCGCTAGTAATAACCTTTTTAGATTCAGGATCCCACAATTTATAACCTTTAACACCGGAACGATAACCAAGAAAAATGCACTTAATAGCTTTAGGCTCCAATTTATCATTATCAACATGAGCATAAGCGGGACAACAAAAAATTCTCAATTCAGAATAATTTGCTTGGAGAACCGGACCATACCTCAATTGGAGTCTTCTTATCAATAGCAATAGAGGGAGAACGATTAATCAAAAAACAAGCGATGGAAGCAGCCTCGGTCCAAAAACGCTTACTCGAGCCGGCATTAGACAACATGCAACGGGCCTTAGAGATGATAGTCTTGTTCATCCGCTCGGCCACACCATTTTGTTGAGGTGTATAAGCAACGGTGCGGTGTCTCACAATGCCTTGAGACTTACAATATGAATTAAAAGCATGAGAACAGAATTCCATCCCATTATCGGTGCGAAGAACCTTCACCTTTCTATCGGTTTGTTTCTCCAACATAATCTTCCACTCTTTGAATTTAGAAAATGCTTCGATTTATGCTTTAAGAAATAAGGCAATACCTTCCTTGAATAATCATCAATAATTGTCAACATATAACGAGCACCTCCAAGAGAAGTCTTACGAGCGAGGTCCCCATAAATCGGAATGTACATAATCAAGAATACCTTCGATGAGTATGAACCGAAGTGTTGAACTTTACCCTCTTGTGCTTGCCAAACTCACAATGCTCATAAAAATCCAGCTTACTCGATGCTATGTCCATCAAGAAGTCCTCTCTTGCTCAAAATTATCATACCAAGCTCACTCATATATCCATGACGCATATGCCAAAGGTTAGTAGCATCGGAATCGGATAATGACTTGGTAGAAACAGAAACATTGCCAATAACGGTAGTGCCTTAAAGAAGATATAAATTGGCGGTCAATAAATCACCTTTCATGACAACAAGAGAGCCTTTAGTTACCTTCATAGCTCCACCTCCAGCGGAGTACTTATACCCTTTGCGATCAAGAGTACTCAAAGAGATAAGATTTCTTGTCATAGTTGGAACATGCCTCACATCCGCCAATGCCCCGACAATATCATCGGACATCTTAATCCGAACGGATCCCATGCCTACTACCTTGCGAGGAGTGTTATCACCCATCAAAACAGAGCCTACACTATGGACAGATTCATAAGTGGAAAACCGGTCTCTATTAATGCAAATATGAAACGAGCGGCGAGAATCAAGAATCCATTCCTCATTAATTTTGGCACATCCAGACAAAAGCAACAAGAACATCACCATCGGAACTGCTATCATCAGCAGTAGCAACAACGAAGCAGACACCATCATCACTAGGATTAGATTTTGCTTTTTGAGCAGCTTTCCTCTTCTCCTTATTCTGCAGCTTATAACATTCGGAAATATCACGAGTATTTCCTTTACGATATCTGCGAGAACTTATCTTTGCCTCTGGATTTAGAGCGACCGCGATGACCGCTCGAACTTTTATCTCTCCCATTGTTGAATTTCTTCTTCTCTGTCCTACCACGGACGGACAAACCTTCTCCATCATCATTGGCAGCAACTTCAGGAGACACTATCAATTTCATCTTTT
This sequence comes from Chloris gayana, assembly GCA_031894775.1. Lineage (NCBI taxonomy): Eukaryota > Viridiplantae > Streptophyta > Magnoliopsida > Poales > Poaceae > Chloris > Chloris gayana. Next base: position 117,049 of record JAUNZO010001517.1, on the reverse strand, counting down.
CCTTTGCATGCAAAGCATCATAAACCTCATTGACGAGTAAGCGTGTCATGATCGTATAATATAGTATCTCCGAAAGTTGAATAAGACGGGGGCAACGAACACAAAAGCATGAGAGCTAAATCCTCATCATCATATTTTACCTCCATGGACGTAAAGTCCGAAACAATCTCCTTGAAGATCGATAAATGAGAGGCCAATGAATTACCCTCTTGCAACTTGTGAGTAAACAGTTTCATCTTCAAATGCATCTTGCTTGGTTAGATCCTTGGACATGCGAGATCGACTCCAGCTTGAGCCATAAAGCGACAGCGGTTTTCTGATCCAAAACCTCTTGCAAAATATTATTAGATAAATGAAGATGAATTTGTGAAAGAGCCTTACGATCACGACGCTTTTCTTCATCGGTCCAAGTCTCTTGCTTCTCATTAGAGAAAGAATCAAGCGCATCATCCAAATCGGTATGCGCTAATATTGCCCTCATCTTGACTTGCCAAAGAGTGAACCGTGTATCACGATCAAACAGTGGAACATCATACTTGAGAGAAGCCATTGAAGAAAATCCGCAATATAACAAATCTGTAGCGTCTCTGGTACAGTCTTGTGTGCACCAAGCAATAAACTGCAGCCTTCCTGGTACAATTTTGTGTACACGCAGCAAAGAATAGAGAGAATCCTGGTAGAAAGCCTGTGTGCACGTAGCGAAGATCAACGGAAACAGGCTACTGGTGCACTAGCTTATGTGCACATAGCGAAATCCGGCCAATTCCACACACCCACGGGAGCTTTCCTCCTCCCCTCCTCGGGACTTGGTCCAAGGCAATTGCAGCTCCACCGTAGCAGCAGGGCAGCGCGGATTTATTGATGAGTCAGGCTGACTCCGCCTAGGAATCGAACGCGCCTAGAAATCAAACGCGAGAGGACAACGCGCTCGACACTGAATTTTACCTGCGGCGGCTAGATCAGGGACAAACTCTAATTTTTTTTAATCAATCTCGTATCCGGCTCGATACCACTGCATTAGTAAATAATGCATAAACAAGATCGAAAGGAGACACGATTTTTACGTAGAAAACCCTTGCGGAAAAAACCACGGGCGCCAACCGGCAATCTTCACTATATGAGGAGAGTTTACTGAACGTGGGGAATTACTAATGAGTCTCTCACTTCCCTTACAACACACAAGATGTATATATATGGGTGGCTAACTAATAGGATCCGTAACGTTGGGAGGACTCCACCTTTCACACCTCCTAGGCATCCCTAGCAAGACCGAATTTGAATCATATTACAACAGTCTGACGCATGCAATGTGCTCTTCTACCGGCTCTCCCGTGGCCATCCCTAAAACGCGCCAGGCGCATCGAGGCGGCGCATGCCGCATTTCTATCTATGGCAAGAGCCGGCAACGGCATTCGTCAGTCACGATGTGGCGTGTGACAGGAAGAAGCGGATCTAGCTAGGACGACGTGACGAAAACTCGAGGGATCCATCCGTATCCATGGCGGGCGCGTCCGTGTTCCTCGCCGTGGCGACGCTCGTCTTCGTCCCCGGCGCCCGCGCGGAGATCAAGACGACGCCGATCGTGTCGGACTCGCGGTCCGTGATCCTGTTCGAGGAGTTCGGGTTCCGGCCCCGCGGCGTGGCGTCGGTGACCGCCACGGGCGTGAAATGGCGGGTCCCCGAGGGGTCCCGGCTGCAGTCCGTGGACCCGTCCCTGCTGGGCTTCATCCTCATCTCCAACTCCCTCTTCTACAAGATCAACAACGAGTCCGAGTACGCGGAGGCCACCGGCGGCGCCTTCTGCCCGCTGACGAGCAAGTACGTGCAGCCCATGTTCCGGTTCAAGGAGGTGGCCCCCGACGGCACGGCGAAGGGGTCCCTGACCATCGCCGACGCCGACCAGTACACGGTCCTGTTCAGCAGCTGCCAGGACGGCGTGGAGGTGACCATGGACGTGCGCACGGAGATGTACAACGTGCACGGGCCCACGGGCGCCCGGGACTACCTGCCCGTGGGCCTGGTCCCGCTCCCGGGGATCTACGCGGCCGCGTCGGCCGTGTACGCGGTGTTCCTGGGCGCGTGGCTGTACGCGTGCTGCGTGCGCCACCGCGCCACCGCGGAGCGCATCCACGCCGTGATGAGCGCGCTGCTGCTGTTCAAGGCGCTGAAGCTGGCGTGCGCGACGGAGGACGCGTGGTACGTGGAGCGCACCGGCACGCCGCACGGCTGGGACGTGGCCTTCTACGTCTTCGGGTTCCTCAAGGGCGTGCTGCTCTTCACCGTCATCGTGCTCATCGGCACGGGCTGGTCCTTCCTCAAGCCGTTCCTGCAGGACCGCGAGAAGGACGTGCTCATGATCATCATACCGCTGCAGGTGGTGGAGAACATCGCGTCCGCGGTCATCGGGGAGACGGGGCCCGCCGGCAGGGACTGGCTCGCCTGGAACCAGATCTTCCTGCTCGTCGACGTCGTCTGCTGCTGCGCGGTCTTCTTCCCCATCATCTGGTCCATCCGCAACCTGCGCGAGGCGTCCAAGACCGACGGCAAGGCCGCCAGGAACCTCAAGAAGCTCACGCTCTTCAAGAAGTTCTACCTCGTCGTCGTGTGCTACCTCTACTTCACGCGCATCGCCGTGTCGGCATTCACCGCCGTGCTCAGCTACAAGTACCAGTGGGTCGTCAAGGTCGCCGTCGAGGCCGCCAGCTTTGCCTTCTACACGTTCGTCTTCTACAACTTCAAGCCCGTCGAGAGGAACCCGTACCTGTATGTTGGCGAAGACGAGGAGGAGGCTGCAGGTGGCCAGCTTGAGCTGGAGAGCAGCTTTGAGATATGACGCGTCTCTTGCCGCGGCCCAAATTTTGTACTACATACTACTCCACATGGACTTGATATCATTATTTACCATCTCCCCAGAATACATTAGTTTAGGATTATTGCATTGCCAAGTGCTTGCTAAGCTCTTTAACATAATTATTATATGTGGACAGTGTCAATTTTACAGCCCAAGCCACATGCGAGATTAATTTTGTTCCCGCACGGTACAGAAAACAGAGTCCATGTCGATTGCTATGCACGAACGGCCCCGCGACTAACCAGCCCCGATTGACTCCAATTAATTCAAGGAGAGGTAAAGAAAAAGGCTACTACTACCACGGACGCCAACAAGATCGCACAGGCGAACCCGGAATTCCGAACCCGTGCCGTGCGCCAGGGCCCCCGGCCGGCCCTCGACGTTCCAACCTTCCGGCGACCATGGGCCAACGGCGAGCACCCAGTCGCGCAGCCGACATGGTGGCTGTACTTTGGTTCCTGATAACAGCCGCGTTAATGGTGTGGCTTATGGTCCAGTTCTCACGCGCGGTTACGTCGGGAAACACCGAGTACACGGTGACCATCACTGGCGCCGCCGGCCTGGACCTGGACCTGGACCCACCTGGACCTGGCGGCGGGCGACCGCGACAAGCCGACGCTGTCGCCGGTGTTCAACCTAACCTTCCACATCAACAACGCCCGCAACAAGGCGGGCAGCGGCTGCATCGACGGGCAATCGACCGCGACGGTGTCGTACGGGGACGCGTTCCTCGGCAAGGGCTCCGTGTCGCCCTTCTGCGCCGACAAGGAGCAGCCGAGCAGGAGAGCGAGGGAAGCGCCACGGCCTGGGGCCAGGACGTGATGCTGCCAACGTTCCTGCGGGAGCGGTTGGTCGGCGAGCTGGAACGGGGCGAGGTGGTGGTCGTGGAGGTTCAGGTTGCGATACCCGGGAAGTGTTACGAGTGCCCCGATACGGTGCTCGTCTGCGAGGCCAGAATCGGAGGAGGCGCTTCCGCTCCGTGCCGGCAGGATAAAGTCTATCCGAGACCAGCGCCAACGGCAAGATCTACCGGGTAGGAACAACCGAGTTTTAGTCTTTGGCCTATATAGGATTAGGGATGCTGATTGTCTCCAGCTTTGAGCTGGAGAGCAAGTTTTAGATCTGACACACGTACGTCCCGATTTTGCAGTACTACGTATTACTCCAACTTTAACTATATGAAAAAAAATCTATAGTATTTAATTAGTTTTCCAGTAATTAATTAGTTAAGGATTATGTTGACATCATCATTCTTGAACATGTTAATCATGTGGTAATCTCAAGAACACTCCTATCTCCTATCACGCCGCTGTTGATGGGACATGGATTTTTTCCATCGATGGGGGCATGAGGCATCTCTATCTAAAATATCATTTGAAAAATAAAAAATTTTACAAAACTTGATATATATGCAAATGATATAATACTTAAACATATGCATTAAAGTTTAAACCTTAAATTCAACTTTACTAGAAAGATATAAAATTAAAAAAATTGTGAATAAAGTCAAAAGAAAAGGACAAATCAGTTACTTTGTTAATTCTATATCTTTTAAGTAAAGTTGAATCTAAAGTTGAAACTTTGCCACATGAACTATATTTATACCGAAATTCATATTTCTTTATATTGAAATATAATTTTTTGTTTCTTCCATAGGTGGGAAGTTTACTTTCCCGTTGTTCATGAACCAAAAGACGTCATGTAGCGGTCATCAGGGGCGATCAACAGGTCATCAGGGGCGATCAACAAAGCAACACGCAAGTTTAAACAGCCACGCCAGTGAAACCGGTGGGTGACTTCGATTTTGCATGTCCCGTGTGATGATGTGTTTCTGTCATCGATCACAAGTGCTTTCTGATATCAGACCAACGCCTTGATTATCCGGTGACCATCACGGGCACAATGGTCTTACTGTGAGCACTTTCAGGATCCAAAACAGAGTCCATTGCCATAACAACAAGAGAGCGCCTTGCCGGGATCCATACGCACGGGAACCGAACAAGAGAGTGCCTTGACTGGGCAACCGTGTTCCGTTTATGTAAGTACGCGGCGCACATTGCTACCTGTCTACCGCGCGTTGCGCTCTCAACACAGGCAGAGCAGGGGTGCTAAACTTACGTAATTAATAACTTACAAAATAGCTACGTGACTGATGACGTGGACAAATCTAGTGTAACCCGACCAATGCATGTAAGTGAATCACAATGTTTAACATTTAACGTGAAGATTACCGTCCACGTCAACAGTACATAGAGTTTTTTTATAAACTATGTGCGTAACTGTAGCACTGCTCGGATGCCCCTGGTCTTGCCGCAGTTCTAGCACCAGAATGGACGACGAATACGATGAAATGAGCTGGGATGAAGTTACATGCTCTGCGCTTCTCAGCCTTGTTTTGACCGTTTAGGGGGTTACCTTCATGTATTGTAAGGTGCTTGATGCTACCTCGCCGGACGCCATGTACGCGGTGACCATCACCGGCGCTCTCGCCGGTGCTCCACCTGACCTTCCACGTCAACGACTCCCTCAATAAAGTAAAGAGCGCCTGCATTACTACCGGGCCCTCAACTGCGGTGGTGTCCTACGGGGAAGCGTTCCTCGGCAAGGGCTCCATGACGTCGTTCTGCGCCAAGGAGAAGCAGGAGAACCGGCGCAGCGTCACGGCGTGGTGGAGGCGCCTCCGTTCCTGCGGGAACGGCTGGCCGGTGAACTGGAGTGGGGCGTGGCAGCGGTGGACGTCCAGGTGACGATGACGACAGAGTGTTCCAAAGTGCGGTAACTGGGTGGTCCGATGCACAAGGGCAAGATCCGAGGGGGGCTTGTGGTTGCTCGAGGGATTACGTCTATCTCCGATCAGGATCATTAGCATATGTATCCTCCGGTTGAACGCAACCTCTCTAATACAGTATATACTAGTACTTGTTTTTTTTATCGAACGCGCAGGAGAGCTACGTGTCATTGTATTAAGTAGGAGAAAGTGGAGTACAAGCAGTCCACCAATGGCAGACCAGGCCGGGGAAGAAACAAGGTGATTACAAGACAAGACAAGCAAAGCTCTACCCTAGGAAGCCGCTCACCGGCGCTCCTGCCAACCGCCATAGTGCGGCCTCCTCCATGATCGCTCTGGTGATGATGGTGGGTGCGGGATTAGCTCCATCAAACACAACGGTTCCTGTGTTTCCAAATGGTCCAGACCACTAGGATGACAAATGAGTTGAGACCTCGCCGTTGTTCCTGCGTCACGCGCCGCGCCGTTCTGCGCCACCAGTCATGCAGAGTGTCTCTCCTTCGTGGCATGACGTTCTGAAACCCAGCCCTCCTAAGAATGGTACTTGGTTTCTCTAGTAATCTTTAATAACATAACTTATTTATTATGGTCTGGCACCGAATAAGAATTCATGACCATGGACCCAGTCGTTGTAAGCTTTCATGCAATAGGTAAATCATATTCTTTCCAAATTAAGGTAAAACACCAAATCATATTCGTCGAAGCTGTGTGATGGGATGGAAAGTATCGTTCCTTTTCTTGTACCGGCGTGAAGACTTCATATCCGACTCGAACCTGCCAGACCTCGGCATCTTCTTTTATATACTTCTACAAGTGAACACGAGGATTACGTAATGTTAGATAAATCCTTGCTTCATTGTAGTGTTGGTCAGTTTGTTCAGTTGAGTCGAGTCGTGTTCAGTTGAGTCAAGAGCTGACGCATGCCTGTCCATGCGGAGCGCGTCGTTCGCGTCGTGTGAGCGCGCCCATGATCGAGGTGCCGATCGTGTGCGCGCATAGGAGGCCAACTAGGCCACGAGTCCTTGTATCCTTTATATTCAGTAAAGTAAACCAGAAAACGCTGCCAGTTGTACGCAGCACCAAAATCACATATCTCCACCGCGTTCGCGTGAGTCGTGTGTCAACCGCCATCAGAGCTCGCCGTGGAAGCTCACCGGCGTTCGACCATCATCTGGTATCAGAGCGGCGATCGATCCAGGCGACCATGTCGGCATCATCGGCACCCAGCCGTGTCAGCTCGAGGACGCCTCCTCGCCGGCGCACGGCACGATCTCCCTCTCCGCCCGTTCGAGGCCGGCGCCGTGACGACGGCCGCCGCGTCGTGGTCGAGCGCGTGGTGAAGGAGACGACCGCGTCCGTGCAGTACCCAACGCTCACAAGGACCAATTACAACGATTGGGCCTTGATGATGCGGGTGAACATGCAAGCGCAGGGGATTTGGCATGCCGTCGAGCCGGAAGACGACGAGACAATTGAGTACCGTGAAGATAGGTTGGCGCTCGCCGCGATCCTGCGTGCAGTGCCGCCCGAGATGCTCCCGTCCCTCTCCACCAAGCGCACCGCGCAGTCCGCCTGGGAAGCCATTAAATCTCGCCGAATTGGTGTGCAGCGTGTCCGTGAGGCCAATGCCGAGAAGCTGCGCCGTGAGTTCGCTGAGATCTCCTTCCGCGACGGCGAAACCGTCGATGATTTCTCTCTCCGCATCACCGGGCTCGCCAACAGCATAAGCGTGCTCGGCGGTGAGGTAACGAGAGGGGAGATTGTCAAGAAGATGCTGCACGTCGTCCCCGATCACCTCGAGCAGATAGCAATCTCCATCGAGACCCTGCTCGACATCGACAACCTCTCGATTGAGGATGTGACCGGGAGGTTACGTGGCGTTGAAGATCGGAAGAAGAAAAAGGAAACCGTCGACAACCAGGGCCGCCTCCTACTCACGGAGGAAGAGTGGAATGCACGTCGCCGAACTCGCGACTCCGGCGGCGGCGGCAGCAGTTCCAGCGCCGGGTCCAACTCCGGCAGAGGCAAGAAAAAGGGCGGACGAAACCGTGGCCGAGGTCGCGGGAAAGGAGGAGAAAAAAGGGCAGATGATCATGAGATTGGGCCGGATCGGTGTCTCAACTGCGGCAAGAAAGGCCACTGGGCCAAGGAGTGCGAAGCAAACCAAAGGGCCAAGGCAAGGCTAATGTCGCAGAAGCGAGAAGAGGAAGACGAGGCCTCGCTGTACACCATGATCGCAACCCTCCTTCCTGATTCGTCTCCGCCGCCATATCCCATCTGTGCATCCGAGAATGAGGAGGAGTCCCGGTGCTCGGGCGCGTCCACCACACCCGGAGTTGACACTCCGGAAGTTGAGGAAGAAAGGGTCAATGCCCAACTTGGGGAAGAGGAAGAAGATCGTGAGCACCAGGACTCGGGTGCTTGATACCGGTGCCACAAATCACATGACCGGATCCCGCTCCGCCTTCTCGGAGTTGGATTTCGGCGTCCGTGGCTCGGTTAAGTTCGGTGATGGCTCGGTGGTAAGAATTGAAGGGCGGGGCACCATCCTCTTTGTTGGAAAGGGGGGAGCACCGGCAGCTGACCGGCGTCTACTTCATCCCGAGGCTAATGACCAATATCATCGGTCTAGGCCAATTGGAGGAGGAGAGTTGCAAGATCGTTCGGAGAATGGCATGCTGCGCATCTATGACGAAAGACGTCGCCTCCTCACCAAGGTGCCACGAACGAACAAGCGCCTGTACCTTCTGCGGCTGAACATAGAGCAGCCGGTGTGTCTGTCTGCGAAGACGGAGGAAGCGGCATGGCGCCGGCACGCGAGGTATGGGCACCTCAATTTTCCAGCACTGCGGAAGCTATCGGCAGAACAAGCTGGTGCGCGGACTACCTGTCATTGAGCAGGTGGCTCAGCTCTGCGACGGCTGCTACATCGGAAAACAGCGTCGTCGGGCGTTCCCTAAGGAATCAAGCTACGGAGCGGAAGAGCCGCTCGAGGCTGGTTCATGGTGATCTGTGCGGACCAGTGACTCCAGCAACCCCTGGTGGTAAGACGATGTTCGTGCTACTTGTTGATGATATGAGCAGATTCATGTGGGCAGTTCTGATTGCGGTGAAAAGTGATGCGGCCGAGGCGATCAAGCGTGTCCAAGCGCTAGCGGAGGCAGAGTGCGGTCACCAGCTCCGCGTTCTGCGCACGGACAGGGGGGAGAATTCACCTCGTCCTCCTTCAAGCAATACTGCGATGAGCTTGGTGTCCAGCGGCATCTCACGGCGCCCTACTCGCCTCGGCAGAACGGGGTAGTGGAGCGCCGGAACCAGACCATAATTGGCACAGCGCGCAGCATGATGAAGGCTGCTGGATTGCCGGGATTGTTCTGGGGAGAGGCTGTGCTGACAGCCGTCTATCTCTTGAATCGTTCACCAACGAAGGGCCTACAGGGCCGAACACCGTATGAAGCTTGGTATGGCAAGAAGCCGTCTGTCCACCATCTGCGTGTCTACGGCTGTGTCGCATACATGAAGATCACACGGCCCCACCTCGCCAAGCTCGATGACCGCGGCATCAAAGTCGTGTTCATCGGTTATGAAGCGGGCAGCAAAGCATACCGACTCTTTGATCCGGTGTGCAATCGAGTCCACATCTCGCGCGACGTCGTGTTCGACGAGACTGCGTTCTGGGATTGGAACGCAGACGGCACCGACTCCTGCTCAAGGCGGAGCCGTTCACAGTGGAGTACATCATCTCTACCCCGGCGCGAACACCTTCGCCAACGCCTATGGAGACACCACCGCCGCCAGCAGCAACTCCTCCCGAAGGGACGCATGCACCTGCAGTACAACCTGTGGAGTACGCGACGCCACCAAGCTCTGACCCGGCACTTGATGCGGATGCAGATGATGATTTGGTGCCCAGATACCGGCGCATGGAAAATCTGGTGGGCACTGATGCAACGCCGGGCCTTGCAGTTCGTGAACTAGGGCTGAACGAGCTCCACGCTATCAGTGCGGAGGAGCCAAATTCCTTCGCTGAAGCAGAGAAGGAGGAATGCTGGAGGCAAGCAATGGTAGAGGAGATGGACTCCATTACTCGCAACAAGACATGGAGTCTGGTGAATCTGCCACCAGGGCACAAGGCCATAGGGCTCAAGTGGGTCTACAAGCTCAAGAGGGATGAACAAGGCAAAATTGTGAAACACAAGGCCCGCCTGGTGGCAAAGGGCTATGTGCAGAAGCAGGGCATTGATTTTGAAGAAGTATTTGCCCCTGTCGCGCGCCTTGAGTCCGTCCGACTGTTGATTGCCATTGCCGGCCACTACGCCTGGGAGGTCCATCACATGGACGTAAAGTCAGCCTTCCTCAATGGCGAGCTGCAGGAGACAGTCTTCGTGCAGCAACCCCCTGGCTTCATCGACTCCAAGCAAGCCGGGAAGGTACTTCGCCTGCACAAAGCGTTGTATGGTCTGCGGCAAGCTCCCAGGGCGTGGAACGCCAAGCTCGACGCATCGCTGATTGCCCACGGGTTTAAGCGGTGTGTTTCGGAGCATGGCATGTACACTCGTGGCGTCGGTGACGATCGGTTGATGGTCGGCGTCTATGTGGATGACCTGATCATCACCGGCGGCAACCACGGTGTCATCAACAAGTTCAAGGGTGACATGATGAAAACATTCAGGATGAGCGACCTCGGTACCTTGAGCTACTATCTTGGCATCGAGGTCAATCAAGGTGCGAAAGGGATCAGTGTGAGCCAGAGTGCTTATGCGGCAAAGATACTGGAGAAGGCCGGGATGTTGGACTGCAATCCAGCACGCACGCCCATGGAGACTCGCCTACGCCTAAGCAAGACTGGCAATACTCCAAGCGTCGACACCACCAACTACAGAAGCCTGGTTGGGAGCTTGCGCTACCTCGTCAACACCAGGCCTGATCTGGCATATGCAGTGGGCTATGTGAGCCGATTCATGGAAGCACCAAGAGAAGAGCATTTGGCTGCGGTTAAGCGCATTCTTCGTTATGTGGCCGGGACAAGAACCTGGGGTGTGGTGTACACCGCCGGGAAACGGAAGGCCTCACCGCCATGTTTGCTAGGATACAGTGATAGCGATATGGGCGGCGACGTCGACGACAGGAAGAGCACCGGTGGGATGATCTACTTCCTGTCTGATAACCCGATTGCTTGGCAATCGTCAAAACAGAAAGTGGTGGCTCTGTCTTCATGTGAGGCAGAGTATATAGCAGCATCAGCTGCAGCTTGTCAGGGAATTTGGCTGGCGCGTCTAATGGCGGAGCTGCTGAATTGCGAAGCTAGAGCACCGGTCTTGATGGTAGACAACAAATCTGCTATCTCCCTGATCAAGAACCCAGTGCTACACGACCGGAGCAAGCACATTGAAACGAGGTATCACTACATCCGGGAGTGTGCAGAGCGTGGCAAGATCTCTGTCGAGTTCATCCGCACGGAGGAGCAACTTGGGGACATTTTCACCAAGGCGCTTGGCCGGCAGAAGTTCGAGGAGCTGCGCTCGAAAATTGGTATTCTACAAATAAAGTAAATGTCGCAAGGTTTAGGAGGAGATTGTTAGATAAATCCTTGCTTCATTGTAGTGTTGGTCAGTTTGTTCAGTTGAGTCGAGTCGTGTTCAGTTGAGTCAAGAGCTGACGCATGCCTGTCCATGCGGAGCGCGTCGTTCGCGTCGTGTGAGCGCGCCCATGATCGAGGTGCCGATCGTGTGCGCGCATAGGAGGCCAACTAGGCCACGAGTCATTGTATCCTTTATATTCAGTAAAGTAAACCAGAAAACGCTGCCAGTTGTACGCAGCACGAAAATCACATATCTCCACCGCGTTCGCGTGAGTCGTGTGTCAACCGCCATCAGAGCTCGCCGTGGAAGCTCACCGGCGTTCGACCATCACGTAATTCATTGTTCTCGATCGATCACCTGTTGACGCTAGCTAGGGTCAAGTTAGCATGGCCCTACAGCAGGAAGAAGACGCCGGCGGCTGCGCTCGCGCATGCTGCTATCTCATATCGATTTTGGTTGTCGCAGTCATAGTAATTGTCTCTATAGTTTTCCTTGCATTTCCGTCCAAGGACCCCGAGTACTCGGTGACCATCACCGGCGTCGCCGGCCTGGGCCAGGTGGCGAACGTCTCCGCGGCCGGGCGGACGCTCTCGCCTGTGTTCAATCTCACGCTCCGCATCGACGGAGCCTGCATCCCAGGAGGCTCCATCGTGGCGGTGTCCTACGGTGACGTGTTCCTTGGCAAGGGTACCGTGCCGGAGTTCTGCTCGAGGAAGAAGCAGGCGCAGGAGACCGACTTCACGGTGTGGGGCGAGGACGTTGCGGTGCCGCAGTTCCTGAGGGACCGGCTGGCCGGCGAGCTGGAGCGGAGGGAGGCGGCGGTGGACGTTCAAGTGACTATGCCAGTTGAATGTCACGTATGCGGCAACTGGGTTCTCATCTGCAGCAAGGCAAGGATCGGAGGGGGTCCTTCTCCGTGTCGGGAGGATTACGTCTATGCGCCATCAGCGCCAGCGACAGGCTATACTGGTGCAGAACGTGGCAACCCATAACCCAGAAGACCCCTAGAAGTTTGTGGTTGTCGTCTCAGGCCGGCTCTTTATCTGAAATTCTTCAAGCTCTATACAAGTAGACCTTTGCATTTTTGAATTTAAAAAATCCGTTTGTAGCTATATATGGTGCAAAGAAATTGTTTTATTTTGCGCTATATTACACTAGTCAATCAACCTGTGCAATGCACATGCTAGTTATGAATTATCATATAAACATGAATCATTGAATCTCATGAAATGATTGATGTTCATGATTTTTAGTGTGGCAAAGTTGATATCGGGTCATTTTCAAGTCTTATGCTACGATAAATTCTGAATTTTGTATACACGAACCTACAGAAAAAAAATCTTGTATACAACGGATTTATTATTTGGGGCAATATGGTCTTTCTCGCCTCTGTATTTACATCAGGAGGATTCCAGAAATTCTAATATATGCAGCAGGAGGGGAGTATATCTCCTAATCAAATTAGAACTTGAGAAATATGTGAGTTGGCACGATTCGAAGACACATGAGGCTTGTTTGATAGGGTTTCAATTTCATCGAGAAACATGTTTGTGGTTAGCATCTCTAAAAAATCAGAATTTTACGGTTTTTTGGCTTGCAGCATGCCAGAAGCATTTCACCAAGGAACTGATGATTGTGTTTCATTGAGTTCGGGCAGGCATCCAACACAAGTTCCTTCTACACTCCAATCCAACTAACTAAGACTTTTAATTTTAGAGAAAAAAGGGCACCTTTTTTTTATTGATGAGCCTTAATAATTCGGTTGAAGTCTAGTGAACAAAATAACCGGTATCATTATTTGATAACCAGAACAAATCCAATACGGAATAACCAGAGCCCATTGCGAGCTAGGTTTCGCAACTGGAACAAAAAAGGTTATCCTTGCCGATCCGGCCAAATTGTTAGAACCATAACCCTGCACGGGTCAGAGTACCGGCAGCTATCCCGAGCAGACTCGATGCCGGACACGAACGGGGCAGACAACGCCATCCCTATTATATACACAGGTATAGCAGTTGAGTCCCCGCACCGTCAACTGGAGAAAAAAGAAAATACTGCGATTAATTGAGAAACAAGAGCAACCATGGGCGCTAGGGACCATGTTGTCCATTCTGTCCCGTCTGTCACTTACGACAACCAGGTTGAAGCTTCCTGTTGCGAAGGGCTAAGGATGGGCCGTGTGATTTGCTGGATCATCTTCTGTGCCGCCGTGCTCACCGGCGCCTTTCTCTTGGGCTTCTTCCTCGATCGCCGGTTTCCGAACAAGGACCCGGTTTACTCGGTGGCCATCGCCGGCGTCGCCGGGCTGGACCCGGTGCGTGACCTCTCGTCGGCGGACCGGGCGACGCTCTCGCCGGTGATGAACCTGACGGTCCACATCAACAACGCCCAGAACGCGCAGCACAGGGCGTGCGTCCCCAGCCTCTCGACCGCTGTGGTGTCGTACGGGGACGCGTTCCTGGCCAAGGGCTCCGTGCCGGAGTTCTGAGCGCATCATACGCGGGAGAGGGAGGGCGCGGCCAGGGTGTGGGGCCAGGACGTGGTGGTGCCGCGGTTCCTGCGGGACCAGCTCGCCGGCGAGTTGGCGGTAGGGGAGGCGACGGTGAACGTTCAGGTGACCATGCCGGAGGGGTGCTCGTTCTACGTGTGCCGAGATGCCTTGCTCCTTTGCAAGGTCAAGATCGGCAGGGGCCTTTCTCGGTGCGGGGTGACACATGTACATGAACGAGACTCAAGTTCTACTAGTATCAAGTCGTGATCAGACATGCTGATCAATACTACTTTGCTATGAGTAATAACTATGAGTAGTTTCTTAATTGAATATACTGTAGTCATATGGTAAAAATAAGGTTTTATTATTATTTTCCGATATTACAATCAAGTTTTCGTTGCCACGTAAAGATTATCCATAATCCAGAATTCCTAATCCACACTCGTGTGTGAGCACGTTTCGTAGCAAACCAACTTTTCAACCCAAAGTTTTATGATAACAACTTTCTGTTCAAAGTTTGATCATAACTTTTCTAAATCTTTTTTTATCATAACTTTCTATTTAAAGTTTTATTGTAAACTTTTGCTCGAAGTTTGTGATCAAACTTTATGATCAAAGTTTGTGACTGAAGTTTCTGACAAAGTTTCCTAAAACAGAATGTCTACGGGTCTGAAACTTTTCAAAACTAGAAAGTTTGTTTAGACTGTCTGAAAGTTTGTTGGCTGGGCTCCTAGCGCGTGTTCGTGAATTAGACTTTATTTCCTCCAACACTGATAAGTGGGCCATATTTGCCCTTTATCTGATACTAGGTTTTGGTTGTTTACCCATAAAGATTATATAATCAAAGTTATTTAATTTTAAGTTCAAACAAACAATTTGATTATTTGATTCGATCTTAGATTGACTTGTAATCTTTTTATCATCTAAAACTAATACTCTAGTTAGCAGCTCTATAATCATAGTTATCAAAGGACCTCACTCTAATTTATATAACTAGTTGATAACCCGCGCCTTGCAGCGGGACTAAAAGATATTAATTTTAAAATTATAATCTTGAACTAATTGTGTTAATCTCTAACATCCATTCTTTATCTAAATGATTGAAATTAATTATGATTTCTTTATTTAAATGGTTGAAATTAATTATGATGACGTGGCGCAACGTGGATTGAGAGAAATAGCCATTAAGACGTGCTAGTGGGTTGCATCTTTTGTATATAAGTAGATTCACCTTATATGATTCATATCACAAATATCCTAGTTGACAACAAGGCGTATGTGGGTGACTACATGAATCTCAATATCGAGCCAACTCAGTCTTTCGGATGTAGGGCATTTATGCACGTATTCATAGAGGTGAGTACTCGTGTATATATGTGAGTGTTTACGTTTGTACTACATTCAACTAGTACAATAAATAAAATTTTATAATCTATATAAGAGAGGTAAACAAATAGGTCTTTACAATTATGATAATTTTTGCGTTTTTTCTAATAACTGGATTCAATTTATATTATTGTATATATTGTACGTGAAAGAGCGATCGGGCATCCATGTTGATCCGGCCAAGTTTTTATAGGATCGTATAAGGACCTACACCGTGATCCCTTGTATATCGGAGTATATATATATAAGTACAAGCGGCCATCCATCTACCAGAAAAAAGAGAAAAAAAATCGGTGAGGAACAAGAGAGAGCAGCCATGGCAGCGGTGGCGCAATATGAAGATAATCCCGTTTGCGAAAGGTTTCGTGGTTTGTTTTTCTGGATCTTCATCATCACCGCCGTGATTGTTGCCATCGTTCTCTTGTATGTCCTTCTCGACCACCTGCTTTCGGCGATGATGCCCGCTGTGTACTCGGTAGCCGTCGCCGGGCTGGACCCGGCGCGGGACCTCTCGGCGGGTGATCGGCCGACGCTCTCGCCGGTGATGAACCTGACGGTCCACGTCAACAACAAAGGCAACGCATTCATCAGCGCGTGCGTTCCCATCCTCTCGACCGCGACGGTGTCCTACGGCTACGGGGACGCGTTCCTCGCCAAAGGGCTCTGTCCCGGCGTTCTGCGCGCGCCAGAGGAGGGAGAGCGTGCGCGCCGCCAGGGTGTGGGGCCACAACGTGGTGGTGCCGCGATTCCTGAGGGACCAGCTCGCCGGCGAGCTGGCGGTCGGGGAAGCGGAGGTGGACGTGCAGGTGACCATGCCGAAGGGGTGTTCGTATTCTCCGTGGAGCGATACCTTGCTCGTCTGCAAGGCAAAGATTGGTGGCGGCCTTTCTCCGTGCCAGGAGACTCAAGTACGGCAACGTGCAAAAACGGACGACGCAAGTTCTACCTAGCTACGTCGAACCCCCTGATTATCCCTGTCGAAGAGTTTTTTTAATTGAATAGACTCTAATCGTGCATATGAATATAAAGTCGTATTTTTTCTAGTAATTACATTCAAATTATTATATCTCATACTGAACCAGTAAAAAAAGTCGCATTCCTTCTAATCCGGCTAAGTTTATTACGATCGTAACGACCTACAACTTGATCCCTTATATTATATACAAGCAAAGCAATTGAGCCCTTCCCCTCACGAGATAATCAATCAAGGGAAAAGAAAAAAAAACTGCGAGAAACAAGATACTAGAAAGTAGCCATGGCCGCTAACAAGCCTCGGAAGGGTCAAGCTAGCGCGGCGCAAGAGGTAGATTCCGTTTGGGGATGTGTTTGTGGTGTTCTCTGCACTGTCCTTCTGGTCGCCCTCGTGATCACCGCCACCGTTCTTTTGTGTTCTTTCGTCGATCGCCGGTATCCGTCGGAGGACCCCGTGTACTCGGTGTCCGTCGCCATCGTCGCTGGCCTGGACCCGGCGCGGGACCTCTCGGCGGCGGACCGGTCGACGCTCTCGCCGGTGCTTAACCTGACGGTCCACATCAACAACGCGCGCAACTCGTACACCGGCGCGTGCGTTCGCGATCGCTCCACCGCGACGGTGTCGTACGGCGACGCGTTCCTCGGCCGGGGATCCGTGCCGTGGTTCTGCGCGGATGAGATGCGGGAGAGCGAGCGCGTGGCCAGGGTGTGGGCACAGGACGTGGTGGTGCCCAGGTTCCTGCGAGAGCAGCTTGCCGGCGAGCTGGTGGTCGGGGAGGCGGAGGTTGACGTCGAGGTGCTCATGCCTGGAGGGTGTTCGGCTATCCTGTGCATCGATCACTTGCTCGTTTGCAAGGCCAAGATTGGTGGGGACTTTTCTCAGTGCTGGCAGAGACATGCCACCAGACAAGGCGCCTGGGCCAGATGGATTCACAGGCGCGTTCTTCAAATCAGCGTGGCCCATCATAAAAAATGAGATAATTAGCGCGCTCAACAGGTTATCAGCTTTGGACAGTCGTGGGTTCAATTTCCTCAATACAGCGCTGATTATACTGCTGGCCAAGAAGGAAGATGCCATTGACATCATAGAATACAGACCCATCAGCCTAATTCATGGCTTCGGGAAAATTTTCTCTAAGCTGCTTGCCAACAGACTAGCACCTCACCTCCATAACTTGGTCTCACAGAATCAAAGTGCATTCATCAAGTCAAGATCTATACTTGGATAATTTCAACTATGTCCGGCTTGCGGCTAAGAAATTATATCGAAAGAAACACAAGAGCGTACTCCTAAAACTGGACATAACCAAAGCCTTTGACATGGTGTCCTGGCCTTTTCTATTGGAGGTACTGAAGCACATGGGGTTTGGAGCAAAGTGGTGTGATTGGATCTCTATGATCTTGGGCAATTCATCATCTCGCGTTCTGCTGAACGGAGTTCCGGGTTTGTCAATCACCCATCAGCGAGGATTACGTCAGGGAGACCCCCTATCACCCATGCTTTTCATCTTAGTCATGGAAGTCCTAAACTGCATGGTGCACAAGGCAACTGAAAACCAACTCTTGCAACCTCCGAGAAATCAAGAGATCAAGCACAGAACCTCGCTCTACGCAGATGATGTCATAATATTCCTCAACCTCCTACCAGTGGAAATGCTAACGAGTACGTGACATCTTGCTGTCATTCGCCGGGGCATCCGGCCTTCGAACAAACTTCAACAAATGCTCCATCACACCGATCAGGTGCACTGATGAGGACATTGAGCTGGCCACCTCAATCCTTCCTTGTCGGGTGGTTCACTTTCCATGCAAATATTTGGGACTTCCGCTTTCAGTCAAGCGTATCCCAAAAGCTCTCATTCAGCCCGTCATCGACAAAGTTGCTCGTCGTATACCAACATGGAAAGGCGAATTGATACATCCAAGTGGGCGGGCTGCATTGATCAAATCAGTGCTCACATCAATTACAATCTACATATCAATGGCACCGATATTCCCGGGTTGGGCTATTGATCAAGTCAACAAGCTTTGCGGGGATTCTTATGGACTGGAACAGGGGTAGCACATGGATCTAAGTGTCGTGTTGCATGGTCCAAAGTTTGCCAACCGAAAGCTCTCGGTGGCTTGGGCATCGCCAACCTGAAATATTTAGGTTGCGCACTCCGCACTAGATGGTTATGGTTGCAGCACACAAGGGATAACTGTTGGCACCTCTTAGCTACACCATGTGAACCGATGGTCACCAATTTATTCCGAGACATGACAACGGTGCAACTTGGTGATGGCACCTGTCGGTGCGTAAGTACACCTCCAAATGGGGGCTCGTGAAGGCTCCCTTAGGATAGGTTCGGAGAAGAACGGATTTGCTCGCGCGTTAGCGTGGATGATTCAAGTGAGGAAGGACACCGAGAGTTATCCAGGTTCGAGGCCGCACCGGGTGCGTAATACCTTACGTCCTGGTGTGTGAGTATTCGAAAGAGCCGACCGCTATTACATGGGGGTACCTCCTCCCTTTATAGGGCCAGGAGGAGAGCACCGTACGGTACCGGAGGGGTACCCGGGCACCGGTGGGGGTCCGGTCCCTCTGGAACATTCCGACACGATCCCGACACAAATCCGTTGCGGTCTCGGTCCCTCGGTTCGCGTTCCCAATCTCTCCCTTCTCATTGGCCAGGAGCCTTCACGGCACCGTAGCCGCGTGGCTTCCCGAGACGCGGCACATGGACAAGACGCGCGCACGTCCTGTCGGGCTGCGGCGTTGCCGGCGGCACTCGAGTACCGCATTAACCCCGGGTAGTTGGGGCGCCGGAGGAAAGCACCGCGAAACTTCGTCCTCCCTCCGGCGCTCCCACTCCTCCGGCTTCCGCGGGACTCGTGGGCTTCGTGGCTTCGTGGACTCCGTGGCCTCGTAGACTTCATGGCTTCGTGGGCCTCATGGCTTCGTTGGTGGGCCGAAAGTAGCCCGTGCGCGGTTAGGGGACCCCCAATCCCCTACACCGACAGGAGCCCCCGGCCCCGATCGGCCGACCCGCGGGGTCGGAGCAGGGATTGGGGCCACCCGTCGGTGCCCCGTGAGGCTTGGGTAGCTCGCGGCTTTCGGAAGGGCGAAACCGCTTGGGCTACCGGGGCACGACGCCCCGAGGCGTCGCGTCGCTTCGGTTCGCGTGCCGTGGGCCCGCCCGGCGCCTGCGCTCAAGTAGTGGGAGGGCCGGTTGCTCGGGGCACGTCTCCCACTTCGCCCCTCGCCTCCCGTCTTCTCGGCTTCTCTCTCGCCGCTGTGCTCCCCTTCGCCTTCTTCTTCGCCGATCCGCGCCGCCGCTTCCGTCACCGTCGTCGCGCGCCGTCAAGATGGGCCGCGGAAGATCCTCCCCCGCCGCGGTAGCTCTCGCGCGCGCTCGCCGTCGGCGGACGCCCGCCGATGGCGCGGTTGCCGAACGCCGGGGTTGACATGTCGCGGCTTTCGCCCTTCCTTCCGGTGGACGGTGATAGGGCCGTTCGCGTCGGGGGCCTTTGCCGCCGCCGACCGGAGGGCTGGAGATCCTCCACTTCGTGACCTTCGTCGTCGCCGGCGCCGTTCCCCCGCCTTCTCCGATTTCTTCCTGGAGGTGCTTCGGGAATATGGGATCCGCATGGCGCACCTCACGCCGAACGCGGTCGCGGCGCCGGCCGTGTTCGCTCATCTCTGCGAGGGATTTGTGGGGGTGCCGCCGTGCTTCCCCATCTTCCGGCGCTACTTCAAGATGACGCTCACCAATGCCTCGGAGGTGATCGGGTGCGTCCGGCTGACCGCCCGGCCCGACGGTGGGTACATAGAGTACTCGCCCGGTAGCAAGGTGGAGGCGTGGAAGAGGGCTTGGTTCACGGTGCCGTACGAGAAGGATCTTCGCCGCCTCCGCGTCCCGCCGGTCCCCGCCCAGCACTTGCCCGTGCGGGACGCCGTGCCCCGACTTCCCGAGGGCATGATGCCCGTGGTCGACCGGATCGCGGCGCTCGCCGCGGCTGGTCCGACTCGCGCGGGGTGGTGCACGACTTCCTCGAGCGCAACATCGCGCCCCTTCGCCGGAGATCGGCCCCGTCGTGGCTGTGCCGGGACTTCAACTTCGCCGGCCGCACGCGCACGGGGCGGGCTCCGACCTGCCCGAGGCCGCGAGCGGTTCGCCTACTCGACGTTGGACCGGGAAGAAGTGGCCCGCCTCCTTCACGTACCCGGAGGGTGCCGAGCCCCTCCATCGGTCGGCGAACAAGCGCGCGCGTCCTTGACGAGCATGCCCCGGCCGGGGCCGCTCGGGTTTCTCAACGCGAACCCGACTCCCGCCCCGGCCTCCGGGTACCGGGGTCGCACCTTCCTCCGACCCGGGTGCGACGGTCGCCCCTGGAGGTGCCTCCGGGGCTCCGGGTGGCAGCTGCGGCGCTGCGAGGCCTACTCCGAGCGCGCGAGACAAAGGCAAGGGAAAAGGTCCCCGTCACCTTCCTCCTCCGACTCTTCCGGGCCCGCCTCCGCACCACGAGCGGGCCCGGCAGGCTCGCCGGCGTCGGTGACGGTTGCCGCCCCGCGAGAGAGGACTCCTGTAGCCGCACCGGTGCAAACGGCCGGGTGGACACGCGACAGGTAGGTGTGCTTGGTATGGTGCACTTTGTCTCATCGTGGGCTGATGGTTGCGAGGTGCGTTCGATTTGCATTGTCTGCAGGATCTGTCCGGATCGAGCTGGACCCGGACTTGGTCCCTTTGGATCCCAAGGCGGCCGGCGCGGCTCCGGTGGCCGGGGCGGAGGATGACACGGGAGGGCGACGGACGCCCCCGAAGAGGTGGCGCTGGTGCCCCCGAGGAAGGAGTTGCCGACAGGTCCCGCGGAGGCGGCCGCGGGTGCCGCCGGAGAGGAGGCCGCGGGTGCTCCCGAGCAGGTGGCTGCGGATGCCACGCGAGGAGAAGGCGGCGGGTGCCTCCGCCGGCGAGGAGGATGCGGGCGCCCTGCCGGAGAGGAGACCGCGGGTACCTCTGCCGGTGTCGACTTCGGCCGGGTGTCGCCTTCTCCTGCCGTGGACGTGCCGGGTGCCTTCCCGATCGGCGCCGCCGAGCGTCCGCCACGCTCTTCCACCCCGCGGCCGGGTGCCGGCGCCGCCAGCCCTATAGTGCTTGGAGGGGAATGACTCCCCTCCGCGCGTCCGGTCGGAGCCGGGTACGGTGGCTGGTGGAGACACATCGTCGACCGCCGCCGCCGGTAGGGACCGCGGGCGCGGCTGGACGCGGCCGGAGCGGGTCCCCTCCGGGTCGCTACGGCGATGCGGGTCGCCACGGGATTGGTGACGTGATCGGGGAGGCCACCCGGTCGCTTCTTGCCATGAAGGCGGCCGTGGAGGAGGCGGACGCGTCCCCGGAGGACCGGGAGGCCGCGCCGGCCGAGCGCGAGGCGGAAGTGGCGGAGGCGCGGCGGTCCCCGGAGACGGCGGTGAAGCCGGCCCGGCAGCAATATCGGCGCCGTATGGAAGAAGTTCGGCATGAGCTGGACCAAGCTGCCGGGATCGGCGACCGGGCCGCCGAGAAGCTGCGTGACGCGAAGGCCCGCGAGGCGAAAGCGTGAGTCGTCTCCAAAGTGTCCTGGAGCGGGAGCGCGGCGTGCAGCTCGCGGCGCGCAGGCGGAGGAGGCGGAGGCCCACATGGACCTCCGCGAAGCGGCCGTAACCCGCCGGGAGGTGACCGCGGCGGCCCGCGAGGAGGAGCCGAAGGAGCGGGCCGGCGCGCTTGCCCTTCGGGAGGCTGCGCCGGGCGAACGGGAGCGGGCCGTCGGAGCGGCCGAGGCGCGGGTGCAGCGCGCCGGTGATTCCTTGGTTGCCCGGAGGCGGCCCTTCGGGGCGCGAGGGCGCCCTGGCTTCCCGGGAGGAGCAGGTCCGGCTCGTGAGGACGAGGCCGCCGTCCACGGGGAAGCCTTGGAGACGGAGGCGGCCCGTCTCGCTCGGGCCGAGGAGCAGGTCCGTGGTCTCGCCGACGGGCTGGCGCATCGCGTCCGCGAGGAGGCTCTCGCGAGAGGCCCGGAAGGCCTTCGCCGTCGAGCTGAAGGCGATGGAGAAGAGCCGGGATGAGTACCGCCGGCAAGCCGAGCGGTTGGAGGCCCGGCCGAAGAAGTCGGGTCGTGGCTCTTCCGCCGCGGCCGACGGTGATGACCTCCGGCGGCAACTCGCGGAGGCGCGGTCCCGGCTCGAGGAGTCCGAGCTTCGGCGTGTTGAGCTGAGCGAGCGGGCGACCGAGCCGGCCACGGCGGCGCGGACGCAAACGGAGATCGCCGTCGAGGTGCACCGGGCCGTTTCGTCGGCATTATTCCAGGCGGGTCTGCCTCGTCTTCCGGAGCCTCTTGACCGCGGCCCGAGTGGGTATGCGTACGCCATGCGGGGGTGGTTGACTCTCGAGCAGCCTGAATACCGGGTGGCGGAGGTCCTGGAGGATGAGGGGCGGCAAACCATAGCCGCGGCCCTGGAGGAGGTGCTGGCGAACGCCCTGGTCCTTGTGCCCGGGTTCCCGCTGCTAGCCGTGGTGAACGGCGATGTCCCTGCGGGCGAGCATGCCACGGCTAAGGCGCAAGCTCACGCCGTCGCGCGCGCCTTCGCGGAGAGCTTCAAACGCGGCTAAGTGCCGTCTTCCTCCGCTCGCGTGCGGTTTCCTGGCGCTTGTGCCCCCTTTTGTGTTGTCGTGTTTTTTTTGTCAAACCTATGTCCCCGTACGTACGGCAAGTAATTCAAGCTTAACTTATCATTGTGAATGGATAGTTTAAACCCGCTGTTCGTTTGTTACGTGCGAATGCCCGCGTGCGCCGTGTAGTCGTAGGCCGTTCGGCACTTCGCGATGACGCTTTTAGCGCGACTCGAGGCGCACGATTCTCAATCGGACGCAGCCTTCCGGCTTCCGACTAAGCCGGAGACCTTCATTACCCAACGGGGAGGGGCACGAGGACTTTGATATGCATGACGGCAATCCTGCGAGAGGTAAGAAAGGAAGCGACTAGGCGCTGCTTTTGTTCGAAACACGTTAGTACAAGTGCCTTGGCGGCCGTGGCCGTGTCGATAGGACTTCCGGGTACTATCCGGGAGCATTGGCTACGAGAATATTCTAAGGGTAGAATTTCTTTAGGTGCTCAATGTTCCAAGCGCTTGGTTCCGGTACCCATCCTCCGACTCCGGACGCACGGATCCCGGGCGGCGACGGCGGTGACGAGGAAGGGCCCTTCCCACATGGGAGTTAGCTTGTCCTTGCCTTCACGCGTCCGAGCCCGTCGGAGGACGAGGTCTCCCGTTTGCAACTCCGGGGACGCACGCGCCGTTGGTGGTAGCGGCGCAAGCCCCGGAGGTACCTCGCGCTTCGCGAGTAGTACTCGGCGTCTTGCCTCCTCAAGGAGGTCGATGTCGTCGTGCCGCCGGGTGTTTTGGTCGGCTTCGTCGAATGCGGCGACTCGGGGGCTATTGAACCGGATCTCCGTGGGTAGCACCGCCTCCGCACCGTACACGAGGAAAAAAGGTGTTTCGCTCTGTGGCTCGACTCGCTGTGGTGCGCGGGGACCGGAGCACGGGTTGGATCTCGATTACCCACTTGGAGCCCTTCTTCTTCAACGGGTCAAATGATCTTGTTTTTAAACCCTTGAGGATTTCTCCGTTGGCGCGTTCGACTTGGCCGTTACTCCGTGGGTGGGCTCTTGAGGCAAAGCGGATCCGGGTGCCGAGGGAGTCGCGGTATGCTTGCGAATGCGTGGCTCGTGAACCGAGTCCCGTTGTCGGTGATGATCCGCTGCGGCACTCCGAATCTTGAAATGACATTTTTCATGAATTTGACCGCCGAGTTTTGGTCTATCTTTGTGACCGCTTCAGCTTCCACCCACTTTGTGAACTTGTCGATGGCCACGTATAGCCACCTGTACCCACCCGGGCGATCGGAAACGGCCCTACAATGTCCAAACCCCACACCGCGAACGGCCAGGATAAGGGAATTGTTTGAAGGGCTTGAGCGGGCAGGTGCGTACGCTGGCGTGAAGCGGCATGCCTTGCATTGTTGCACCAGCCTGGTGGCGTCCTGGAGGGCTGTCGGCCGGTAGTAACCCTGCCGAAAGGCTTTCCCGACCAGCGTGCGGGGAGCGTGGTGGCTGCCGCACTCGCCCTCGTGGATCTCAACGAGTATGTCGTTGCCTTCTTCCATCTTTACGCACTTCGGCAGAACACCATTGGCACTGCGCTTGTACGGCTTGTCGTCGACAACGGCGTATCGCTTGGCTTGGCGGGCTAGGCGTTCCGCGTCCGTGTCGTCTTCGGAAGGATGTCGTCCCGCAGGTACCCGAGGATGTCGTCCATCCAGCGGGTGTCCTGCGGTTCGTTGGCAAGCACTTCTTCGCTATTCTGCGTGTGCTGCAGATCCTGCGGGTGCGCTTGCGCTTTGTTGTTGCTTGTCCGGAGCTCGGTCGGCGTCGAGGCCGAAGGGGATGACAGGATCTCCATGAACGTCCCGGGTGGGGTTGGAGCTCGAGTGGATGCCACCGGGATAGCTCGTCGGCAATGTGATTGTCGCCCAGAGGTACGTGAAGCACCTCGAGGCCGTTGAACTTCTTTTCCATCCGCCTAACCGCCGCAAGGTATGCAGCCATCTCGCGGGTCGTTGCATTGGTACTCCTTGGATACCCGGTTGACGACGAGTTGCGAATCTCCCTTGGCGAGAAGGCGCGTGACCCGAGGTCTGCCGCAATCCGCAACCCCGCCGGGAGTGCTTCGTATTCTGCCATGTTGTTGGTGCACCGGAAGTGTAGCTGGACCGCGTAGCGTAGCTCGTCGCCGGTTGGTGACAGCAGCGGTACTCCTGCTCCCGCGCCGTTGAGGGTGAGGGAACCGTCGAAGAACAACGTCCGGTAGTTGCCGGGTGCGTCGTACGGCTGCACCGGGTGCTAAGCTCTTCCCGCTCGATCTCCGGGGTGGGTGTCCACTCGGCGATGAACTCGGCAAGTGCCGGCTCTTGATGATGTGTGTGCTTGAGGAAGGACAAGTCGAACTCGCCTAGCTCCACGGCCCACTTGGCCACTCGCCCGTCGCTTCCCTGTTGCGCGAGTATGGTCTCCGGCGGTGCCGTGGTTACCACCCGGACGGGGTGACCTTGAAAGTAGTGTCGCGGCTTCGGGACGCGATGAGCACTGTGTAGAGCATCTTACGAGTGCCGTGGGTGCCGGGTCTTGGCGTCTCGCAAAACCTCGGCTGACGAAATACACCGGCGCCGGATGCGCCGAGTGCGAGGCTCGGCCTCCGAGGGTGCGAGCCCTAGCTCGCTCTCGCTCGTCGTGGTAGTCGGGGCCAAGCGCCGGGTGATGCGGTGTCGGTGCGGATCCCGCCCGCCCTCGATGCGAGACATGGTCGGAGCCGGAGCCCCGGGCGGGGTGGGATCGGCGCCTCCATCCTTGTCTTTCCGGTCGTGGTCCCGGCTTCGCCCAAATCATGCGGCAAGGTCGGAGCCGGAGC
This sequence comes from Chloris gayana, assembly GCA_031894775.1. Lineage (NCBI taxonomy): Eukaryota > Viridiplantae > Streptophyta > Magnoliopsida > Poales > Poaceae > Chloris > Chloris gayana. The sequence continues at coordinate 91,501 of JAUNZO010001517.1, read as the reverse complement.
CCCGGCGAAGGCCGGAGAGCCACGCCGTCCGCAGCGGTTGTCGTGCTTGGGGCCCGCCCGGGTGCCCCACCGGGCAGGCTGGAGCGGCCGCATCGCGCGCCCTGTCGTGAGCGAGAGCGTCCGCAGCACCCGGGTGCTCCGGCACCGGCGAGCTGGTCGCGGGTGGAGCCCCGGGTCCGGTTGGTCCGCCGCCTTAGAGCCGTCAAGGCACCCGCGCTTGCTGGTTCGTCGAGAACCGCGAGGTGCTCGCTCCGGCCGCTCGACCACCGGGGCCGCATCGACCACCTGCGGGTTAGCCGCTATGTACGGGAGCAGCGGCTCACCCGGTTCCGGGCGACTAAGACGGGCGCGGAGGACGGGTAGCGCTTGAGGTCTTGTAAAGCTTCGTCGGCTTCCGGGTCCACTCGAATTTGTCCGTCCTCTTCATCGGCTTGAACAGCGGGAGAGCGCGTTCGCCTAGGCGTGAAATGAATCGGCCAAGGGCCGCCATGCTCCGGCTAGGCGTTGCACGTCCTTGAGCCGCCTCGGAGGGCGGATTTCTTCGATGGCCCGGATCTTCTGCGGGTTTGCTTCGATCCCGCGGTGCGAGATCGGGAAGCCGAGTAGCTTCCCTGCCGGTACGCCAAAGACGCACTTCTCCGGATTGAGCTTCACCCGGTTGCGGCGCGAGTTGGAGAAAGTCTCCTCTAAGTCGAACGGGAGAGACGGTGCCTTGCGGCTCTTAATGACCAAGTCGTCGACGTACGCCTCCACGTTCCTCCCGATTTGCGAGTCCGGGGTTAAGCGCATGGCCCGTTGGAACGTGGGGCCCGCGTTTTGAGGCCGAAAGGCATACTCACGTAGCAAAAGCTCCCTGCGGGAGTCATGAAAGCGATCTTCTCCTCATCCTCCTTAGCCATACAGATTTGGTGGTACCGGAGTACGCATCTAACATGCAAAGCGGTCGCGACTGCCGTGGAATCTACTACGAGAATCTATCCGAGGCAACGGGAACGGATCCTTCGGGCAAGCCTTGTTCGGGTCGGTGTAGTCCACGCACATCCGCATCTTGCCGTTACTCTTGGGCACAACCACTCGGATTGGCGAGCCACGTCGGGTGCGTGACTTCCGGATGAACTTGGCCTCTAACGGCCTCTTGACTTCGGCCGGATGAAGTCCTCGCGCTCGGGGGCTTGGCGCCTCGCCCGTTGCTTCACGGGTCTTGTGGCGGGGTTGACCTTGAGTTGGTGCTCAATCACCCTCCTAGGTATGCCCGGCATGTCCGAAGGGTGCCGGGCAAAGATGTCGCTGTTTGCCCGGAGGAAGGTGATGAGCGCGAGTTCCTATTTCGGGTCGAGGTCACCACCGATGGTGGTGGTCTTGTCCTCCGAGCCCCCGAGCGAGATCTTCTTGGTAGACACCTCTCCGGGAGTCGAAAGTTTTGCCCGCTTGGGGCCGGATTGCGCCGCGGGCTTCTCCGGATTGTCGCGTGTTCTCTTCATGCCGGTGTCCTCCTCTGCCGCCATTTCGGCCGCCAAGATGTCCTCGAGGCGAGGCCATCGCCTTGACGGCGTCCGCCTTCTCCACGATGACGCCCTTCGGGCCCGGCATCTTCGGCGTGAGGAATGCGTGATGCGGGATAGCCATGAAGCTGGTTGATGCCGGGCCTCCCAATGATGGCGTTGTAGGGGAGGCCGATGTCCGCGACGTCGAAGAGGAGCTTCTCCGTGCGGAAATTGTCTCGGGTGCCGAAGGTGACCGGGAGCTCAATCCTACCCAAAGGGCGGGAGCTACCGGGAGCACGCCGACGAACGGACGCGAGGGCTGCAGCTCGGCGCGCGCCCACTGCAGGGAGTCATAGACTTTCGGTGTGATGAGGTTGAGGCTCGCGCCTCCATCGATGAGGGTGCGCCCCACCCTCTTGTTGCGGATGGTGGGCGACACGACCAGGGGGATCTTCCCCTTGGTGTTGTCCGGGCCCACCATGTCGCTCTTGTCGAAGGTGATGGGAACATCCGCCCACTTCAGCAGGGGAGCCGTGGCCTTGCCCTCGGTGATTGCGAGGACCTCGCGGCGGAAACGCTTGGCCTCGCCTTTGGACGCGAAGCTCGACGAGCCCCCACCGATCACGGCGATGGAGTCGTCCGCGCTCCGGTATGCCTCGACTTCCTCTTTCTCCTCCTCTTTCTCCTTTTCGGCCTTCTCGGCCGCCCGCCGCTCGTCGCGCCGCTTGATGCTCGCCTGGATGTAGCGGCACTCCGACTGGTCGTGGTCGTTGGTGCGGTGGAAGTAGCACGCGAAGGTTCCGGGGTTTTAGGCGGCGACTTGCCGGTTCCGCGGGAGGTGGGCGTCGCGCCCCCCGGGGACGGGCCTCCGGCCGCGGCCACTTCTTCCGCCTTACGCTTGCGCGCGAGGTTCTTCTTCCGCTTCTTGGAGAGGGTGCCCCGGACTTGGAAGAGGAGGTACCGGGTTGGACTTCGCCGGCGGGTCGTGCCACGCTTGGGCTTCCTGGCGACGGGCGCATCCGTCGGCCAAGCTGGAAGAGGTCCGTGACCGTCTCCGGCCGGTGTACGCCCGGTTCGCCGGGATATCCTTGTCTCGAACGCCGTGGCGAAGGCGGAGAGCACCGGGAGGGGTCGATGCGCGGGATGGTGTTGCGGACTTGGTCGAAGCGCTGCATGAACGCTCGCGGCGTCTCGCCCGGCTTACGGACGATGCGGTCCGGGTCGATCCGGCTTCCGGACGCTTCGCCGTTCCTTGGAAGTTGGCCATGAACTCCGGCACGGGCTCTTCCGGGAGCCGATAGACTCGGGCGCCGGGTTCATGAACCATGACCGAGCCGAGTCCTTGAGGGCCGGTGGAAGTAGTTGGCCATGATGTCCTCCGAGCCGCCGGCGGCTTTGGCGGCGGTGGAGTAGATCTGTAAGAACTCGTCGGGGGAGCGGTGCCGTCGTACCTTTACGGAAGGTCCGGGCGGAACTTGCTGGGCCACGTGACGTCGCGCGGGCGCTTTGAGAGGGCCGCGCAGCCCCGAGGAACGAGGGGTCGAGCTCCTTTCTCTTACGCTTGGGGTGGCGCTGCGGGGACGTCTCCGCCTCCGGGCCGTCGAGGTTGTGGGCGGAGGTGCGTTCACGTTCGCGTCCCGCTCGCGCGAGCGCTCGATGCCGACGCGTGCATCCTCCCCTCGCGGCGGCGTCTGCGCGAGGTCGTTGCGCAGGTCGCGGTGCCCCTCGCTCGCGGGGAGTGGACGGAGAGCGAAGCCGCCGGCGGGCGCGCGTCCTTGGCGCGGTTGGCGCGGCGGTCGTCGTCGGCCGGCGGCCGCTGCGGGCTGGCGCGACGGTCCTGCGTGGCGCCCGGCTCTGCGCCGTATCCGGGAGTTTACCCACTCCGGTGAGCCACTCCCTTGCTTGCTCTCCCCTCGCCAATCCCGCCGGCGGGTTGTTGAGCATGGTCTTCACGGCGGTTAGGGGTCATCCCCCTCTTCTTCCTGGAAGAGGCGGCGCGCGATGGCACGCTCGGACGCGAGCGGTGTGACGGCTAGGCGTGGCGGTCGGCGCCGCGCCGGCCCTCTGCAGCACGCTCGGCCGCCGATGCGCCGGGACGATTGTCGTGGGCGAGCAGCCCGCATGACGACGGTCGCGGCGACGGCGCCGGTGGACGCCTGGGCTGGAGACGCTATCCTCCGTCCGCGGCGTGCTCGCGGACCTCCGCATGGTGTAAGCAAGATTTCGCGGCGCGAGCGAGATCTACGTCCTCCCCCTACCGGCGCGCCAAATGTCGGTGCGTAAGTACACCTCCAAATGGGGGCCTGTGAAGGCTCCCTTAGGATAGGTTCGGGGAAGAACGGATTTGCTCGCGCGTTAGCGTGGATGATTCAAGTGAGGAAGGACACCGAGAGTTATCCGAGGTTCGAGCCGCACTCGGGTGCGTAATACCTTACGTCCTGGTGTGTGAGTATTCGAAAGAGCCGACCGCTATTACATGGGGGTACCTCCTCCCTTTATAGGGCCGAGGAGGAGAGCATCGTACAGGTACCCGGAGGGTACCCGGGCACCCGGTGGGGGTCCGGTCCCTCTCGGAACATTCCGACACGATCCCGACACAAATCCGTTACGGTCTCGGTCCCTCGGTTCGCGTTCCCAATCTCTCCCTTCTCATTGGCCGGGAGCCTTCCCGGCACCGTAGCCGCGTGGCTTCCGAGACGCGGCACATGGACAAGACGCGCGCACGTCCTGTCGGGCTGCGGCGTTGCCGGCGGCACTCGAGTACCGCATTAACCCCGGGTAGTTGGGGCGCCGGAGGAAAGCACCGCGAAACTTCGTCCTCCCTCCGGCGCTCCCACTCCTCCGGCTTCCGCGGGACTCGTGGGCTTCGTGGCTTCGTGGACTCCGTGGCCTCGTAGACTTCATGGCTTCGTGGGCCTCATGGCTTCGTTGGTGGGCCGAAAGTAGCCCGTACGCGGTTAGGGGACCCCCAATCCCCTACACCGACAGCACCCGGTCACTCTTTTGGATGGACAAGTGGTTCAATGGCAAGTCGATCGGTGATAGTTGGCCGGTGCTCGCTCAAGCGATCGACCCAAGGGTTCGGCGAACTAGGACGGTGGCTGAAGGACTACCTAATCGTCGATGGATGCGAGGACATCACCGGGCCATTAACCACTCAGGTCCTGTGGGAGTACATCGGTTTCGAGAGATCAAGCTGGAAGACAACAACATAAACCCGCAACCCAACTCAATGGATCGGTGGATTTGGTCGGCGAATGCCTCCGGCGTCTACACGACCAGCTCCGCCTACAAGTCCTTCTTCACAAACGAAGGAAACTACCATGCGCAGTGCTGCTATGGAAGACATGGGCTCCACCCCGAGTGCGTCACCACGCTCGGTTAGCTCTCCATGGGCGCCTCCGGACCGCCGACGGGAGAAGAAGGAGGAACCTGGACTCCCATGTCCAATGCCCTTTATGCGGTCGGGAAGAGGAGCGACAACAACATCTACTCCGGGGTTGCTCATTCACGCGACAACTTTGGCGTGGCCTTGCGCAGAGGCTTATCTTCCTCAACGGCCGTCCCGCAACACATGGCAACAAGGGTGGAGACGTTGGCGCAAACGAATACCAAGAGCGCGCGAGACGAGGTTTCGATTCTCTTTTCCTGCTTGTTATGTGGATGACATGGAAAGAGCGTAATGCCCGCATCTTTGAGGACGAACTAGCGACGGTGGGGGCGACCATTTCTCGCTGTAGAGAAGAAGCGCAGCTTTGGGCTCACGCCGGGGCCAAGCACCTGGCCGATCTTTGGGCCTCGGCCGCTACATAGCAGCATGGCTCAGCAAGTTTGCTCGTGGCCCGGTAGCTCGGGTTGTAAATTAGGTAGCAGCCACTCGACGGTGGGAGTTCTCGCTAGGTTATAAAGAGTCTAGTTTGGCTCGGACGACCAGCGATTTTGTAAGCAAACTTTCGTGCATCTTTGCACTCTCTTCTTCTATAAAGTCTTACACGCAAAGCTTTTGCGTGTTCGCAAAAAAGTACGTCAACGATCAACGGCGCTCGAAGCAAGATCTACGATCTAAGCCTTCTTTGATATGCAGGATTTGTTTTTTTTTATTCCTACGGGAATTTATCTGATTCATTCATGAAGCAATACCTGCCTCCCAAAGGAGGCCCGAGCCTATAGAAACAGCAATATTTTATATTCGTATATAGGATTTTTCTTTTCTTCAAGCAAATCATATTAGGATGTAAAACCTTTCATGTAATACCAAAATATTGTGGATCTTGCAAATTTCCTAATTACATTAGGATGTGGTATGCGAATGGGAGACTAGTTTTTTGTGTTTCCTTTATAAATGCAATTCCCTTGCAAAAAATAAAAATAAATGCAATTCCATTTTTTGTCTGGACGGTGTGCGCGGTGTCAAATGCAGCAGTGCATGTACATGTTCATCGAGTCAATTATGCAAGAACAATGTGTGAGCTGAACTGGGCGTTGCCATTTGAAGGCGATCTTGGAGAGAGCCTAGGGCGCGTTTGGTAGCTCACATCATGCTGATGTAACCTCCGCTTGTACAGTTTGTCATGTTTGGTAGCCTAAACTGGGACTTGGGCCAAGTTCTGCGGATGCAAAGGGGGTCAAAATGCTGCATATGCTCATGCGGCTCTCCAGAGCCTGGCTCCACGTCGTGCGCTGGCATAGGATTCAAGACGCAATTACAACTATTGATTTAAGCTATACAGTCTACCAAATAAACTCTGAACTAAACGGCTCCGTAGGACCAGGCTACCAAAGCATCCTAGGATTGTCGTCGTCTTCAGTTGGCCCTTCGGCGTGGCAGAGGGCACGTCCGCACCCCAAGCAGAGGCCTCATGCGGCTGCGGGTATCAGAGCATGGAAAATTCCTTGTAGCTATTATCTATCTTAAGCAATAAACTTTGGCTACGTCACTAGAACTAACCATTTCCGAGTTGTATCATATTCCTCTGTAGTTCCTGCCAGAAAATAAATTTAATCTTGAATTGTGATGGACGCCTGGGCATTGCCATTTTGTTCTGTAGCAGAATAGATACACGAATACAATGATGGTTTGAGTACATCATCAGAACTATGAATCAAGTGAAACAGTTCATTCCATGTTTCTAAAAAGATGGAATGGTTTCATCATTAACAAATTTTAGAAATCAAACTATTCACATCTCCAATCTCCCCTCCTAAATCCTTTTTGCTTCACATCACAGGATCATAGCTCCCACGATGTTATATGTATTCATCAACCTACGCCTCAATTCTTTTGGTATAACCCACGAGGATTCAAATAAACAGAAGAATAAATATGACTACCAGGAATCATATGCTATAAGGCTATGGAGAAGCTAAGATGGACCTTTAACCATCACCAGAACACTCTTGCCAAGACAATGGCGAAATTACCTTGCTTGAGGCTTCTCAGGAAACGACCTCGCTGACCGGATTTGTGGCCTTTGACCCTGAGGTAAAGGGCAATGGTTCTGGGAATGCTGTAGCATCTGAACCATAGATGGGGTTTGATAGGAATAAACAAGAGTGCTGCTATCTGTAGAGTCTCCACGGGCAGTGGCTCTCTGCCAAGAATGTGAACTAAGTCCAGACAGCATGTATGCCCTCCCTGAAGCCTCGTAGAGTTGGCGGTTTGCCATCCTCTCCTGCATCTCCCTTAGTTCTGCGTCAAGGGCGACGCAAAGACGATCTCCACTCTGGCTTGCAAAGGACTGTGCTAATACCCTCCGGCAATCCTCGAGAATGGTCACAGCCTCCGAGAGAGCACCCCTTTCAGCAGCATCGCGTGCAGACTCAATAGAATTGGCAGCTTGAATGCGGTTTCGTTCTCTATCCACTTCTATGGATACTGATTCAGGTGTGCCGGATGTTGGCCTCATGATTTTCACCTCATCTCCCTGAACCTTGATGGTCTCGTCTGTCACTGGATCTCGGTAGGCACAAGCAACTCTTACCAATGAAGTGAGTTCACGAGATTCCGGGATGGTCACAGTCAACAAAATGTCTCTCTCCTCATCAGCGTACAGATGACCAATATCAACTGATCCATGTTGTCCATCACTTGCCAACTTACTTGGATAGCTACCACATTTGATGGAACGGAGTTGAACACTAGGGTCAACACATTCCATGCTAAATCGCATCTCCTGAACAACAACGCTAAGAAGCCCACCGATACACTGAGCAAATGCATCTTGTATCACACCTTCATCTTCAATAAAGGAAAATGTGCCACCAGAAGCTTCAGCAATTGAATGCAAAGCATCTGAATCATGGTCCACTCCAAAGCCAAAAGCGTGAAGAGGCACGCTATGGCCTTCGTCGTTAAGAAAAGATGATGGAACAAGTGACCTATGACCTGTTGACGTTCCTTGGAAATTTGATGACATGTTGTAGGTATCTTGGCCATCTGACAGAAGAATGACACTGCATACTGAATTCTTATATTTGCGGTCCTCAATAACCTTCATAGCTTTCTTTAGTGCATCAGCAATGTTCGTACCACCACCTGCACCAAGTGAGTTAATTGCCTGCAATGCCTGCTGCCTGCCATGATGTGACATTCGTTGAAGGGGAAGCTGTCTTCGTGCAGTAGATGAAAACGCAATGACTGAAAGGCGATCAGATGGTCCAAGGTGCTGAACAACAAAACCCATTGCTCGCTTCATAAGGGCAATCTTTGTGCCTGCCATACTGCCACTAACATCAAGTACAGTAACAAGATCAATAGGAGCTCGGCTTGATGATCTCACTGAGTTTTCATTGACCAAATTGCCTGTGAAGTTGTCTGAACTAGCAGTAGGGGCCTTCACATGGATCAGAATATCAAATCCATGTAGAGATGATGACTGTGGAACTGCTTTGTATTCAGGGTACGAGCTGATTTGGGCAGTTTTACTAGATCTAGGATTGAGACTGTTAAAAACCTCTTTCTGCTGCAAAGGTTCATCATCATTGTAGTCTACCGGCTCAGAAGTGTGTAAGCGACGGACATCTCGTCTGCGGTTTCGAACTTGCTGCTGAAGAACCATATGGGGATTTTGTTGGGGAGATTGACTTTGGTTAGCTCCAATTCTTCCATGAGAGCTATTAGAAGATAGCGAACGATAGGGTATCTCTTTCCATTTTGCTCGACAAACCGGGCAGACATAGTTTCCATGCTTTACGTTGGATGAGATGCAGTGAAAATGGAACATATGAGAACATTCTGCAGTAAACAGGGCTTGACCATGGCCAGATTTCATGGTAGCAAAGCATATTGCACATTTCCCCTGCTGAAATAAGAACCAGACAAAAGATCAGATTAACTTATCAAATTATGTTGAAAGAACTACTCAAATAGTATGTTTAATAGACACATGGAGCCACCGGCCAGACAAAGAATTGTATTTTCACCTCTCTAGCAGACCTACCTTACAGTTTAGAACTTAGAACAGATATAATTGTTTCTTTATATCCTTGACCAAATTTATAGTTGTCTACTTCAACACAAAAATAGATTATATTTCATTTTAATAGCAATAGCTTCCTAATTATTTGAATCAAAAAAACATCTCATATCACTAATGCATCATTCTTAATCATCCAGCTATAAGAGCTGATATGATAGATATCCTATCTCGAACAAGTAAAGGAACTGAACTGAGGCATATTTTCTACTACTATCAAAAAGGGGGCCTACATTTTCAACAAGTGAGGAAAGCACAACATAATATCACTCTTCAATTTCTTTTTACTTGGTTACATGAGCCTCTAATCAAATTTTATTTATCCAACTTCATCCTGAAATCACATGTATATCTTAACCCTTCGTTTATTGAGCCTCAAATGCCCTTTCGTTTTACGTTTATTGAGCCTCAAATGCCCTTTCGTTTTAAATATTTTCATAGCATGTGTACCATCACCAATATCACTTTTTTTCTTACTTGAACATGATTGGTACAAAAAGTTATAGAACCACCTTAGCATATCAAATATCAGGTTGTTACATGTAAGATAAGCATACAAAAAGATCAATATCACAATGCACCTATGATAGGGCAGCCACACATAAAGCATAGCACTTATCTGCTGTCCATCAACATCAATTGCATTAATGCATCAGTAATTTTCAACTTTTCGCCACCATAAAGTATGAGGTGAACTATTCATGTGCTCACAAAACCTCAGGTTCAAAAGGTTTCAGGATATCATATGAGCCTTTGACCAGAAATTAAGCGCCTACCATGAACCGCGGTAACTGATGAAGTAATAAAAATAGCCATCCACATATTTTTGTACTGAAATAGATCATCCTTCATTTTTCATGTACTTTATTTGTCATATACATAAGTTGGAACCAACAATACCATCGATTCAGTGGTTGCATACTGTCAAAGCTAATTTAAGGTGAAATAAAGTCAGCAGAAAGATACATCCTGCAATTATGACTCCCGTACATGATTTTTTTTGTGTGTGAATGACTTTAATAATACTTAAAAAAAGCAACTAAAATTGAAAAGATGTCCTGATCACATTTTGAGGGGGCAGCACACACTTTATTATCACAAAAGTTCATGCAGGAGAGGTGACACTTGTTCTGCTTTGCTAATTTTTGGACCAGTCGATGCATGCATAACACTGATAAATGTCAATTCAATGAGGCAACATCCTTGTGAAGTTGCTTGTCAAATTGGTACACATAACTCCTCCATTTTTTATTTGTTGATGTTAGGACAGCTTAGTTAGTGTAAATTTGCACTAAATTGGTTGTCCTAACGTCAAGAAAAAGAAAATGGAGGAGTAACATACATCTAGCCTACAGGGTGAACATTTATCATGCCATTGAGACAAAAACCAAAAAGGTTACATTTAAACCAAAAGGAGCAATCAGTTCGGCAATTTGCATTCCATGTAATGGACAGCAGCTGTCAAGTTGGAACGTTTGCCGTAAAGATAGAAAGCTGGTGGTAGGAGGAAAGAGTGGGGTTCACTACACGTGACGACCACGGGCAGGCGATGAGCAAGAAACAAGCTTTTCTCTTTCCTTTTCTGGGAGGCGGGCAAGTGGAATACAGGTAAACAGCAGACGGAATAGGGAGGAAGAGGCTTGCGTTAAGCAATTGATTATCTATGAGTAATAAGGGAAGCATTGATTAATGCAGATACGTCATAGGATACCGAGCATACACAGCTGGCACAATATACGAACGAATCTCTTAAAAAATGATTATAATTATTAAGCGGTTATAAGCATTGACTAACAGTCAGTCTAACACAGAGACAATAGAGGATGGAGCTTGCACAGTAGTATAGGTCCTATAGATTCAGGAAAAAACTAGTGTATCTCCTATGGCTTCAGAAAAAAAAAACTAGTATATCTATTATGTCTTAAAAAAAGTACAGTAGTGTATCTCCTATTATTTCTTCGGATAGAACTGAAATTTTCAGAAGAAAATACAGAAATTGGACAAAAAAGAGTGATTGGAAAACTGTACGGTATTACTATGTAACTGCAACGCAAAATGATGTAGCGTAACCAAGAATCTCGGTATGGTCCATCTAAATTCCTTAGAGGCGACGGGTGAAGTGAAACAACTTTGATACGGACCCGTCTAATCCACACTAACCCATAATAACTACTCTTAATTCAAGTATAGCATTTCGATTCTGAATTGAATCACAAACCGGAGCTCGCATAATTATAACATCTCTTAATTCTACTAGCATTTCAATTTTCTAAATGAAATCACTAAACGCAGAACAGTCACCGCACGCCCTGATTCTCCATCAAACCAAAGCATTGAATCCGGGAGGTTTTCCTCCGGAGATTGAAACACCCAACAGCAATTCAGAAACGCTCGTATCTCACCTTGGAAGAAGAGGATGCGGACTTGGCCGCAGACTTGGACCGCCGGAGCGCTCCCGCCGATGCGCTCGTCCCCGAATCTCCCGCCGAGGGAGCAGACACCGCCACCGCCGCGTCGCGCCGACAACTACCCGCGCCCGAAAGCCCACGGCGGTCGCAATTGCCCGCCGCTGGCGCGTGCGCGCAGAGTCGCTGGCCCAGCGCCCGCCTGACCTTCCTCCACGCGCTCTCCATCGCTGAAGCACTCCAAGGTTCCCTGCTGCTCAGGACTTATACGCCGCGACCCGGCGCCTACGACCGCGAGAGGAATGGTGACGAGGGGAGGATGGAGAGGCGGTGGGTTTTGGAGGGAGCCGAGCCGACATGGGAAGGAAGAGGAGTGGAGGTAGAGCGCTTGGGTGCGGGGGCGGAGGCGTTTTGGTTTGGTTTGACTCGTCGCCTCTCTCTCTCGCGGGAGGGGAAGCGTGTAGGCAAGCCGGCGGTGGTAACGGAAACAGCTGGGGGGTTTGAATTACGCGACGTGGTTAGCGGGGAGAGTCTGTTGGTTGGGTCTTAGCTGGTACGTGGGGCCTCGTTACGTCCAGCCAAGCCGAGGCCGGTGGGTATGCTTGACTGGGCCCAGAATAGGCCCAAGTAGCACGTAAAAATATTCGGCCGGTGGGCAGGACAGTTCAATCGTACAGCAATGGAAGCAAATTAGCTGGATACTACGTACATGTATGGTCAAACTACGGAGCTTCTACATCACGTTGCTGATACGCCTAGTAGCAGTAATAGATGAGCTTGACAGGTCGCCCCTCGTGATCTTTCACCATCATCATCATCTGCCACAGTGCCATTCATTTCAAGTTCCCAACAACTCTATTGAACAAGAGCGTAGGCTGGTAGCCAGAGTAGAGTGATACTGGCTAGGCCTGTGCAACCGTCGTCACCCCCTGTCGCCTCCGGAAAACAGAAAATAGGAAGAAAACAATGCGAGTAGGGGAGAAAACAAGTTTAGCCCATCCCGGCAGGAGAGAACGCCTAGTTAATGAGAAATTTATGTATCCTGTCGTGCGCCGGTGGTTGAGCGATGCCCCGCACCCGCAACTAGCCTCATCGCCGATACTACTGTATTATATCCACCGCGCAGGTGAGCGCGCCAGCACCGCACGCCGCCGCAGCCCGCGGGTGTATTGAAGAGCCGTTGGACTGTCTTCTTCCCGGCGATCCGGGATGCTCGGCGCACGCCACTGATGTTCAGCTGTGCCTGTGCTTCTCAGGTGATGGTTTGTTCTTTGTCGTCTCGCCGTGTAGCATCACCGCTGCATCAGGCGGGAGCCTAATCTGCCCAGCTGCGCCTGTCGCCTGAGATACAGCAGTGACGCGTCAGAGATTGGTGATCATATGGTAGGTTGTTTAAACGGAGTCACGACAGGGGCCAACGTGGTGGGTGCGAGGTGCGACGCACGTGGCAAGAGATTTGTAATCTGTTTCGTCGTGTTCAGTTTATTACACCGCCAGAATCTTTGGATTCAGAGATTCATCAGAGTTCTATATAGTATTAGCGTAGGCAGAGTAGCAACCCATCTGTGTTGAAGATTATTTATGCCGTAACAAAGCCTCTTGAACTGACACACACGCTAGAAAGGTAATCCTGATCTCGGTAAAAAGGGCCCGATGAAAAGGCATGTCACGTGAAACTGCTGCTATTAATTTGATCTGGCTTTTTTGGTGAACCTTTTTCTCATCGTACCAGGAAAGTTACGCCTAAAGCTAAGGGTTAAGGGTTGCAATCGTATTAAGCTACAACGGCATTGTTCAAGCAAGAATTCGGACACTTATTATCTAGTACTACTACAATATCGCGATGGAGCTACAGCTACGCAGCCTTGTCAAACTTCAAAATGTTTGCAAGGAAGTGATAAAATCCTTGGCTGATCATCGTCACTGTTGACGAATGACGAGTGCAAAACATTCCGTCAGACACAAACGTTCTTGAGAGGGCATCATATTGCCTTTGCGAAAAGAGGCCCAGCTCCGGTGAGACATAATGGCAATCATCGCACTAGCTTGATGATGACGCCCCCTCACTGTAAGTGTAACCGTAGACCGACCGGCCGCATCATCAGAATTCAGAAAGCTACCGCGAGTGCAAGAGACTACTGGTTCACTATAGAAGAAAAAGCTCCGCTGCTGAGCTGCGTAGGGAGCGGACATGCACACCGAGTGCGGGCACACGCTTCACCTGTTCGCCCGGAGATAAATGAGCAGGCAGATGCCACCAACATGGATGCATGCGCTCCACCGCGGCTATGCACTGACAAGTGGCACAGTTTCACTCAGCCATTAGAGAACAAGCTCGATTCATGAAAAGCCTGTCCCTGGAAGCCCAAGTGACATAAATGAACAGAACGCGGGTGTTGATTTCCCTCAAAAACAACCAGAGGAAAATCGTTACTACAACCTCGGACTGCTAATTGTTGACGCTTCAGGCAACAGGTTGAATTGAACTAGAAATGAACCAACTATTCTGTCTGAACGAATTAAAATATGGAAGGAGTAACACATTAGCTCACAAGATACACTCCTGATGCAGTCTTTCCAGAATTGCTATTTGTTGCATTATCATTTCAACTACATCGGCACTTCTGCAGTTTGGAACACACATAGCAAAACATATGATCAGAGATCTTTAAAGCAACTTAGAAGTTAGATTATACTTTGCTTGTACATGTAATCTCGCGTCAGGCTGTCAGAGCGAAAAGACAGAGGACATGATACAAGGAAAGATATCGTCTTGCCTCGGAAAAACAGCAAGAGTTACAAGTCTCAGTCAAGTAACACATTTGAACTGACACATCTCTTCCTCAAATAATGCTATACTATCAAATCTGCATCTAGGCTTCCATTATATCAACAGCTTAACTAGCTGTTCCATCTAACAGTCGTCGAAAAAACGGATGTCGCACACTATATTATCTCTAGGCTCTTTGATCATCAATGTCAGTTTGGGAGAATGCTTACAGCAAGACATCAGACCAGTGGTGCCAGAAAAAGGTACAACACCTGAATGACGCATAAAATGGCAACTCTATGAAGAGAAACTGCGCTGACTCTCACAGCCAGGACAATTGTGCAAGCTCTCGTGGATGTAGATATCACAATCAAGGCAAAAATGCTGACCGCATTGTGGGCAGCGAACATGGAGGCTGGATTGGCTGCCTGCAAGGATATTTAAGAAATAATCAATGGACCTTATTGACTAAAACAGTGTTCATGCAAAATCAAACAGAATAGTAAAAGAAAGATTACATTAGAAGAAGTGTGAGAGCACGGAAGGCAGAATAACTCTCAATAATGCATGTGTTATCTAAGTTTTATCAAGTGTTCAGTTGAATTACATAAAGCATTTAAAGTTAAATATCATTTGGTAAGCTCTCCTTTTTTTATTCTTAATGAATTGATGGACAGTCTTCACTTAGATGATATAATAGCCAAATATGGACAGGTATAGTTACCCAAGTTATGAAGTTCAGTAGCACTGAATGTATAGGATTGTGGGAAGGGTGTTAACTGTTAACAGATATCTTTCATTCTCAAAATATACAGAACTAATGTTGACAATAGCAAACTGAGCTTTGACATGCTTATGCATACCAGGGTTAAAAAGCTCTGCTGGCAGCCAAAACAATTTTGTCCTCCCTTTTGGCCCCTATTTGGCATAAAGGAGACCTCATCAAATGGTGCTACCGGGAAGAGATGATGATATGATCTTGCTAGGTGTGGAGAGCTAACTAATGTCAGACCACAAGTTCGACATTCAGTTGGAAGCTCACACACATTAACTTTGCATCTAGGACATATGTAACCTTCAGCCCCAGACTTTATCTTCTTGTGACAAGAGCAAATAGAGATGAGATCTTCAGCTCCTCTCTGTGGGAATCCCATCTTAATCAAATTAGCTGCAGCATATTCTGCAATAGCAGGAGGTGGAGGAGCATGCTCCAGCAGCAATTCTTTGAAATGAGACTGCCAAAATAAAGGAGATGTTATTACTCTCAACAAAAAATGAATTAGAAAAAGTTAAAATCACAAGCATATTGCAGTACCTCATCCAGCGCAACCGTGTAGGATCCACCTGTCTCTTCAGAGAGATGTTTGCAAACAAAGATCTCTGCAGCAAGGCCAATAACGGAGCATCTAATTTTAGATTTCTTACATTTTTCTATTGTCTCCATAATATCACCGGGATCACAAGTATTTAAGGCAGAGTATAAAATTAAGACTTCCTTGTGACCATATGAAGGAACTTGATCTAAATAACCATGGACAAGCTCCAAAGCATTCTGCAGAGATGACTCCCCAGAACAATCAAGCTTCCCCATTAAAGCCTTAATTTGTGACTCTGGGCTTCCCCCATTTCTGTAAGTCGATGAGAGATGCCATCCTTAATTGTCACTAGACCCACATGGCTCAAGGGATTCTGGTCAAAGAACTCTCTAATGAAAGCCTCAGCATGTTTTGCAACAACAGCCATTCGACTAGGACGATAATCTGTCTCTGAAGCTGCCTACATGATTTTTGAGAATGCAAAATTAGAAACATTATTATTCACCACAAATACGTTTTGCAGGCTATTCATTTGAAGTTCGAATCTAAATCTTTAAAGACACAAAGATATGAGGTTATAACAGGACTAGAGAAAAATATCAAAGAAAGGACAAGACATGTCTGTTCTTTATATAAAATATATAAAATGCACACTTTCAAATAATACATAAACAAAATGTATAATGCTTTGTCAAGTGTTTCTATCATGCAACATATTAGATTGGTGCAGCTTCTTTCTCTTTTAACATAAACAAGTACAACTGTAGAGGTATCAATAATTCAATGAGTAGGCTACCTATAATTCAACAGTGAACAGCACTATTCAGTATTCACCAGCAGGCATTCATATGATATCTACCAACTTTTTTATATAAAAAAACGTGTAATTTCTAAATTTTTGTGTGAATACTAGCATAGATTTTGTGCCTGTGCATAGCACAAAAATGTTCTATCGAGCAGTTTTGCTTCACCCATCAAAGATCTGATTCTTATAATCTTATCATGCAATCCTAATTCCAAGATTTTATATGCCAGATGTCAAAACTACAAACATCTAAACCATACTAGCAAATTATGCAATCAAATGCTCAAAGAGAATAACTACAGTAACTTCAGAGTTCAGATAATACTCAGGACGCAAATAGCAAGGACCAACAAAATAGTGCAATTGTTTATGCAAGACTACAAATTCAAATGAGGAGGTGGTCATCTATCACTACACAAACATCTAAAGCTCAAGATGTAAACCAACTCTATATCAATGGTTTGATATGCAGATCTTATCCAACAAGGAAGTCATAGCTAAGAGGATTTAGATTTTCAACATATAAGAACCTAAATATGATGTATTGTGTCATTATCAATCCCACTATCGTGTTTGCACATAAATGGAGCCTGTCTCTGGTAGGTTTGAGATGCAGATAAAAAAACTGGGGCAATACCATGGCAAGAACCAAGGCCCATGTTCTCTCCATTTACCAGGATTCATGAATATGAATCGTGGATACAAAAACATTTGTAGTATTAGCTTTAAATAGCATTGGCTTCTTGAGATAGTGGAGGCTTTAACTCTCAATACCAGCACCATGGGTACAAATCATGCTTGAGCTCAGTTTTCTCAAATTTTCCTCAAATTTAACATCCCAATGATTTCCTTTCATAATATAATGATTGCCCATGCTTCATGTTTCTAAATTCTAAGAACGCCACTGATTACTGTCGTGTGGCACTGTTAGATTTCAAAATGATCACACAATCCACCAATTACAATGAGCCCCAAACAGGCAATCTGATACAGAGCAGCCATGAGGCTGACCAAAAGGCAGCATGAAACCGATCAGATCCACCCACCTACGCGGTTCATCCCAAAAAAAAACAAATAAACATCGCTGTTTATGCGAAACTGCATCATCTTCGCACCGCATCAAAAGCTTCTGAAATAGGTAATTAACCTATTATACCATATGAAGCAAGCGGGAGACACTATCCCGGTGCTCACCGCTTGATCATTCCTACCCCGAGCAAAAATCTTAAGCAAATCGAATCTCGAGCCCAATATCAGATCAATCTCGGAACAATGTGCCGCAATCCACAGGTCCAGGTCATATGAGCGCGATCGGCATTGCTAGCAAGCCCGAATGATCCCAAGTAGCTAAGCCGACTTCCGCACAAAAATACGCACCATGCTCGCTCGACGGAGCGTCTAGCCTATTAACCTAGTACAAAACAAAGAAGAGAGCGTAACGCAAAAGCAACCAACCCGGGAGAGGTCGATGACGAGGTAGAGGTAGCGGATGAGTCCCTTCTGGATGCGGACCGCTGCCGCCGCGGCGGACCGCTGGAGGAGGCGCCGACGGTACTGCGCATGGACGAGGGTCTTGGTGTCGAGGGGGCGGAGGAGCCCCGACTCGTCCTCCTGCAGCGCCTCCCACGATCGGTCGTCCGCGTACGCGCGCTCCCACGCCTCGAGGACGCGGCCCTCGGCGGCGTCCTCCTCCTCCTCGTCATCCTCGTCGTGGTTACGGCGACGACCCGTGGCGGTGGAGGGCGCGTTGAAGCCGCCTCCGCCGCCGTACATGGCGTCCGGGTGGCGCTGGGGCGGCGGCGAGGAGTTGGGAGTGGAACTGGCTGGAGACGAGGTCGGGACCAGGATATGGGCCAGGCTGGGTGTGCTGGGTTCGGGCTCTGGGCTTTTTTGTCTAGGCCGAATCCGTGTAGCAGTCCAGATTGGCATAGGCCTCGTAGATTCATTCCAAACTTTATGTACTGTTATTTAGATTGGGCTGTGTTTTTTTTCGGTTTAGATTAGGCCGAGTTTAGAACTTGTTCAGTGTGAATGTGAATCTGTAACTGCGTGTCTTATTTCAGATGCTATGAAATAGGAATCCATGTTTGCCACCTTAGTTAGTCTGAAACAGAGAAAAAAAGATTGGGAACATATAACTACAAGAACACAATTTAAAGCATCCAAAATCACTCCTCCCTTCTGAAAACTATGTGTTCGAACAAACCAATTGGACTTGCGGCTAGGTCAAATTTCACGCCGGAAACGATGTGAATTGCGGAGGAAGCATACTTTCATCGATGACCGTCGTCTGTTTTATGTTAAGCTATCAGTCTTGTTTGGTCGGGTGAGCGCACCAATGTTCCCGCAACCAAATCAAAAGAAGTGCTCCGTGTGCACCCGTGTCTTGTGCAACAACCGCGCACTGGCGGCTGATGAGCTGGATCCTAGCACTACATCTGCGCACATCCTCTTCGTTCCTTCCTGCTGCCGTGTGGGCCTGGAATTCCAAATTCCCTCGTGCGCCGAGGGCACATACGGGGACATGTTCCACATACTACTCCCTTGGTCCTTGACTCCCTGTGGCCTTATCGGGCAAGGCAACTGCATTGCATGGGATGCCACGCCGGGGACGCAGGGTCCGGGCAGGGTGGTGGAGGCAGTCAACTCCGGCATCTGCCTTGTGGCCTCTGCAACGATAAATGCCTCACATGACCGCGCGCATGAATCTCGCTCGCAGCAACAATCTCGGTACGCCAACAACAAAATGAAGCCTGGTCTAGTGCGGTGGTTGCAGGCTGCGGTTGAAGTGCTCCGGGCCGGGGGTGGCTGGGGAGGGAAGGGTTAACGCATAACGCCAATCCATCTACCACTTGCGATGTGGTGCCATGTTTCAGCTACTCGCTAGGAGGCCGCCCGCCGTGGATTTAATTATTGGGGTTACTAGTAACGACTATCGCCTGATGCTAACAAGCGCCTCATTTGATACTATAGCGAATTAAGATGACTGGAGTCGTCTCTTGTCAAGCCACCTTTTGGAATGGTAGTGAGCAAGTTGCTAGGCAGGTGTTTCGAAGAATCTCTACTACTTAAAAAATTCATAGTGTTTCCATCTGCCTGCGATCTTCGTCCATCGCATACGACCTTCGTCCGCACTTGCGAAACAGATCCGAAATCCGCGCCACCCCCTCCCCGCACCCGCGTGACCCCTTCCCAAACCGACCCCACCCCGTCGCACACAACCGCCCTCTCCCCGTAACATGCGATCCCCGGCCGCCGCGCCGCAACCCAACCTCCGTGCCTTACCTCCCCATCGCCTGCCGCTCGCACCTAGGCCTTCGCGCGGCGCCCGCCCTCCCCGTCGCCCTACGATCCTCGGCCTCCGCGCCTAGATCCCGGCCTCCATCGCGCTCGCACCCCGGCCGCCATGCCACCCTAGCCCGCAACCTCCTTCCCCGTCGCCTGCGACCCCAACGTCCCTCCTCTCGAGCCGCCGCTATTACGCCCGTCGCCGCGGCTCGCGATCCCGGATGCCGCCGCCATCCCGCCCGCCATGAAATATGTAGAACCGATTGTCGGGTACCTAGATTAGGGTACCCTAATCGGGGTACTTAATCACCGTCATAGGCGGCTAACGACTCTGTCTTGTACGCATAAAGGATACGAAGTGGGGCCCGAAACCTCCGCCTCGCCCGACCCCGAGTCGGGCGAGGTCCACGACTTCCGCCTCGCCCGACCCCGGGCGGGCGGTTCCACGACTTCCGCCTCGCCCGACCCCGGGCGGGTGGTTCCATAAATCTCCGCCTCGCCCGACCACGGGGCGGGCGGCCCACGATCTCCGCCTCGCCCGACTCGGCGTCGGGTGGGGACCGCAATCCCTGCCGCGTTTGCCTTTGCTTCGCGGAGAAGCGACCTCACCCACCGGATGGGGGAGGAATTACGGCGGGCCGGTAGGCGCAATTACGGCGCACGGGAACTCGTCTCACCAACGGGACGTGATGTGACCGGCGCGGTGCCCTCCTGTCCCATTCCGCGGCGCCGCACGCTAGCGCTAGCTTAGGCTGCAGAGCGGCGTGATCATTACCAAGCCCATGATGGCTCGTGGCCGGGACGGAGGCCGGGCGATTGACGAGACAATAGCCCGTAATCCGTCTCGTGGCCGACCAACGGTGTCCGCCTAGGCCCGTGAGGGCCTACGAAAGCCGGGCCCGCGGCCTCCGCCTCGCCCGACTCCGGGTCGGGCAGGTGCACCACTTCCGCCTCGTCCGTCCGGGACTCGGGCGGGCCCGGCGGTCCCCATCTCTCCCGTCCGGGACTCGGGCGGGCTCGGCGGTCCCCGCCTCGCCCGACTCGGGGGCAAATGGCTACCTCATGAAGCCTCACACTAAACGAGGTGAACGGGGATCGCCATAACTCCGCTCGGGAACTCACCAATCCACGGGGATCGGGTGAGATCTGCGCAGCTCCTCTTGTCTCATCTTAACGCGTCGCCGACACCCACGGCACGACGACAAGACGGAGGCGTCAACGCCATCTCTGCCGGGGCCGTGATGAACGGGAGTGACGGATGGAGACCGGCATGCGACGGGACGGCTGCCACGGTGACGAGCGTGGCATTGACACCGGCGCTACCGATCAAGACCGACCGTGGGCCACGCGACCGGAGCGCCGAAGCGGCCCGCATGCGAGCGGGGTGATGCACGGCGGCTCCGGCCTCGCTTGGGGACGACATGTAGAAACTCCGACCCCACCTGTAAGCGGCCTGGTCCCTTGGACTATAAAAGGGACCCCACGCACACGCGCAAGGGAGGGAATTCACACACCACGAGATCGAGTTAATCGAACTCATCGTACACACATCCTAGAGCACATTGCACACGGAGGCTTGGAGCAACCCTCCTCCCTCGCATCCTTTGTAGCTCTTTTCACAAGACGAAACACGAACAATCCTCGAAGCTGGACGTAGGGCTTCGATTGCCCGAACCAGTATAAACCACACTTTCCTAAATCATCCAAGGCCCATCCGAGTAGTAGCGTCGATCCCCTCCAAACACAAATTTACTTGTCGGCCGGTTTCATAACACCGACACCGATCTTTTTACTGAGCTTATAAATCCGCTGGAGGCTTCTCGCTCGTCAATCCGGGGATTAATTTTGGACGGCCTGACAATTGATTAACTCTCGAATCCGCTGGGCTGGGTCTGCTGCACCTGCACCACAGTCCTGTTGGATTATTGAGCTTCTGTGTGCAATATTAAGCGTGTTGTTGCTGAGTTGCCCCATTCGACATGCTGTTAACTTATGAAGCACGGTGCTAGATTTTTCAGGGTTCCCAATCTTTCTTGGAGACTTCTGAATCTAGGGCATGTTGTGCAAGAATTTTTCAGTCAGGTGACGAATACAAGTCGGATGGATGATGATTCAGGACACAAAGGAGAAGGAGAGGACCATGCTTTGATGCTGCAGAAACAAGAATAGGTCAAGTATGTCTCTTGTACAGTTCCATCCCCTGTAATTTCTTGCATATTTGATCAAGAACGAAGAGCTGATTTGTACTTCTTGCTGTTTATTTGGTGATGCTGCAGGACGCAGGAGATGCTCAAGAGGAAGCTCATTGTTGATGATGATTTTGACTGGATTTTACCATCAGCCAGCTCATGTTCAGATGATGATCATGTAAGGGGCAAACTGAAGTATATAGCGGGGGTCGACATTAGCTTCTTGAAGGAAGACCCATCAATGGCATGCGCAGCGGTGGTGGTTCTGGATGCCAGTACTTTAGAAGTTGTCCACGAAGAATTTGATGTTGTTCAACTGAAAGTCCCATACATTCCTGATTCTCTTGCTTTCAAAGAGGTATTGCTCACTTCAAGTAATATGAAAACTGCTCTCTGTGCTTCCATAAATGTGTTCTTCTTATACTGATTGTTCGTTATTTTTCCTCTAGAGCGAGGAGAATCTATTATGATCAGTCTGAAACTCATTTACATCATGACTTCTCTTAAGAGACTGTTGATTGTATTTTGTGCTCACTAATAACATTGTATATGATCTTACGTTATTGTTATCATGTACCAACATGTGTCCTGAAGAAGTTTGGCTCTGTGCGTCTTCGAGTGTAGATGCATGATTTTCTTTTTCCATTTTCTGACCAAAATGCATCCTCGCAATGGTGTTTTTCATAGCAGGCTCCAATTCTTCTAGGCCTCTTGGAGAAGCTGAAAAGAGATGCACATAATATCTATCCCCAGATAAATATTTTGACTTTTCGTTACTTGCAACAAGAAATTTAGTTATAGAAATTTTTGTATGTGCCGCATTTGGTAGTGGTATCATCACTTTCCAGAAACTTCTGGTCATGTATGGGTCACAGGAAATATATGATATATTTCATTTTTATGTAAGTAGGATTACTGAATACTGAGCTATACATTTGAAGAATCTTGTGGGGTCATTGATCTATGAAAAACATGTGTAAGATTTATGCTATATACTATGCAAGTATATATTTAGTCTCAATGGGGTCAATGTAGTTTGTGGCATATCATGTAAGTTTTCCTTGGCATATCATAGCATCTTCAGAAATGGCATAGTAATGATTCTTTTATTAACCATCAATATTTCCCAGTGAGCTTTAAGGTTTACTGTGCTTCCCTTGAAGTTGCTCATGGTTGACGGAAATGGATTTCTCCATCCACGAGGTAATACATATGGAGAGCTTGTTTATATTCAATTTCTTATTTTCAAAGTAGTTCTTTATACGATAGTAAATTTCTCATATGTGCATTGTAAAATTCATCTAATGTGCACATCATCTTTATAGTTCCATTAAAATTTTATTCCCTTTCCCTTGGAGTAAGATGCATGACTTGTGTACTTATAAGTGCTGCACAATCATATCCACTATGTGTATTATATTCTAATCGAGAATGGAGATAGGAACCTATTTTCATGTACACAGAGCATCTTATTTGATTTTGCTTATGATATTAAGTCTATAGGCTTTATGAATCTAATATCCATTTTAGTTATGCCTAATTTATCCTTGAATGTGGTAAACGAGACACCTTATGACTTATATGTTCAGCAGGTTTTGGTTTAGCTTGTCATCTTAGCGTCCTTGCGGACATTCCGTCCATTGGAATTGGGAAAAATGTAGGTCAGGTTGCATGCGCTGGCGTTTTTGTCCGAATTTGAAATCTTTGTGTTCCCCTTCTCTCATAAATATCTAAATCTCAATGTTTTCTTTGCCTCAGCTGCATCATGTAGATGGCCTTAACCAGTCAAAAGACAGCTTGAAGCAAAAGAAAACTGCAAGAGGGAACTAATTTCATTGACTGGACATTCTGGGATCACCTGGGGCGTGGTAAAGATTTATCAGTTTGCTAAATTTCTGATGGTGTTTTGTTTCGCTCTCAACACAGATGTATGATACCCTTTTAGCTTAGCCTTAAAAACTGAACTGTGCATTATTCCTAGGCAATGCGTTCCTGCCCTGGTTCAGCAAAGCCACTCTACATCTCAGTCGGGCATCGCATTTCACTTGATTCAGCTACTGCAATAGTGAAGTTCTTTTGTAAATACCGTGTTCCTGAGCCTACACGGCAGGTAGGATTACCGTTTGTTTCTCAAGAAGTAAGCCTTCTCATATGGACACTTTGTTTCTTAGGCTACTAAAAAATTGATCATTCGTTTTGTCTTTTAGGTTGATATAAGATCAAAGGACCAAGGACTGCAACAATAACAAGACTCCTGGTTCATTGGGAACCTGATCATCTGAG
The DNA here is from genome assembly GCA_031894775.1 of Chloris gayana. Classification (NCBI taxonomy): domain Eukaryota; kingdom Viridiplantae; phylum Streptophyta; class Magnoliopsida; order Poales; family Poaceae; genus Chloris; species Chloris gayana. Next base: position 67,486 of record JAUNZO010001517.1, on the reverse strand, counting down.
TTCATTCCCAAGTTCCTAACATTATGAGAGATTCATGGGAGTGTACCTGGTAACAGTGGTGTATGAGTGGATATAAAGGTTGATTCTGGTTAATTGATTCTAACCGGTAGCTATATGGCGATGTAATTATTCGGATTGTCTAGAGTACCGGCAATGGTAGTTTAACTGTTTTTTCTCTATGTTGCCATCTTGCATGATCTGACTAAAAGCTCTTTCTATCGTTTGGAATTTTTCATGTTTTTATTTCAATGTTCTATATTCAGTTGGTTGCATTCTCTGATGTAAACAAAATCTACCTCCTGGTCTCTAGCTTTACAGTGCAAAACAAGAATTTAACATATGAATAATATGCTACTCACAAAGGGAAATTCAAAGCAAGGATGGTCCCAATTGTTAGTTCCTGAACATGACTATTCATAAAAGATTATAATCTGTTTTGTGAACATCATATGAATGACAGAAGATGAAAATCTTGACATCCTCCATTGGAAAAAAATGGAGACCTATGCTATCTCATGGAAATGTCAATGTCCTCTACGTTGGACAATTTTAGCTCATTGCATCACCCAAAGATGTAGCTATTGTGTATTGAAGTTTTCAACCTCCCGTTGCAAAGCACGGGCATGTAGCTAGTAAATAAATAAAGGCAAACACGCAGCGTGCAACAGAATTTACGTGAGCAGAAAAAGCTTGCGTGCCAAGCAGGGCTAAACATTAGCACGTGAGCGCGTCAAATCACACTCGCCAGGATCGAGTAGCCTTTTCCTCGTCGCGACCAACCCGTCGCGTAGGCACCATCGAGTTTTGCTACCGGTGCAAGCGAGAACGCAGCTCCGGACAGGAAAATTGGAAGAAACGGCGTCCCCTGCCTTCTACTGAAAGTTTATCTCGACTCGTAACTAACTCGCCATCGATGGGCTAGCGTCCTTCTTCCAACCCCCCACCACCACTCGAATGCAAAAAAACGCCTTTTCTACTGTTGCTTTCTTTCAGAAATGGCAACAAGCTGAGAGATTGGTTGGCTGGCTACGCAAACATGGTGCGCGAATGTTGTCTTACAGTTACTAGGATACTAGTATACGGTTTTATGATGACATCTAAAAGGAGATTACGTGTGTATGAAAAAGCAGCAAAATAAATAACTAGGGGAAGCAAGATCATGAGATGCATTAGGGTGCGTTTGGCACGGTTTATTGAAGTGCTTATTGAAACTGCTTATGCTCAATAAGCACTTTGAAGTGCTAAACAACAAAATAGCAAAACTGCTTATGTGCATAAGCACCTATAAGCACTTTGCAATTTTGTACTAGCATAAGCACTTTGAGTGAAGCAGCAAAACGTAGCTTATAGTGTTTATGTGTGTGAATAAGCAGTTTTGATGAATAAACATAAGCAGTTTTGCTAAACGGGTTGACTCGCTTATGTACAATAAGCACTATAAGCAGTTTTGACATAATAAGCACTATAAGCAGTTTTGACATAATAAGCACTATAAGCAGTATAAGCACTATAAGCACCTTGTGCATAAGCTGTGCCAAACGCACCCTAAGTACAAGTGCTTTTGTACTTTGACTTGCTAAAAGGCATTAATGAGTGTGTTTAGTTAGAACCTATGGCAAATCATAATTGTACGGTCACGCCACTTAAGGGTGCATATGGATCCGGTGACTAAAAACTAAAGTGACTAAATTTAGTCGGTTGAGAGGATAAAGTACCAAACGGTGTGAGTAAAATGTGACCAAAGTTTTTTAGCCCGGCGACTGGCATCTGTCCGAAGGTAAAAGGGACTAAACAAAAAAAAATCTCCCGCCTACGCCTATTGTCTTCGCTCGCATGCTTCTGAAGCCACCAGCCCACCAAGCCTCCACCGCCCTCAGGCGCATCGCCACCGCAGCTCCCCGCCATGCCATGGCCGGTCGCAGCCCGCAGATCCACCCACACTACCTGTGCTACTGTCCACGTCGCCAGTAGAGGCCACCGGGGCAGCCGTCTTCAGGCCAGGACTTTCGAACTCCGACGCCCTAACTGAAACTGTCGTCTCCACGATCCAAACGCTACCTAAATTTAGTCACTATTTTTAGTCACATTGCTTTAGTCACTAGATCCAAAAGCTACCTAAATTTGTCCCCGTCGATTTGAAGCGCAAGCCGGCAAGCGTTATGCGGCAGTTTGGGCCGACATTTCAGACCGGTTGAAGCAGCTTCCCACACCTGGATTGACCAACGGTTTTGGTCGCCAATCATAAACCAAACAAATGATTTCCTTACTTCTGATTCGGATTATTTGACCAGTTTTTGGTAAACTTTTCGTTCGTTTGCTGTTTTGCTACCGGATGATGAGGTGGTCCAGTTTCTAAGCTTTTATGATCTTCCTTTAAGCTCACTCCTCTTAAGTCTCGGGGCGTATGCGTGGGCTGGCAAGACCAGTCTCGCACGGGCAGCACCGCTGTTTTGTTCATCTCTCGTGACGGCTCCACGATAGTATCGCACATAGCATCTGCGATATTTCAGACTGCATGGAACGGGAACAATGTCCATGTCACGCTTGAGGCAGGTAATCTAAGGGAAAAAAAAACGAACTGAAGCAGTAGTAGTTTGAATACATTGGCTGAGTGTTTTTTTTGATGGAAATAGAGGCTGAGGTTATTAAAGCATATGGCAACACTTGGATTGAGGATTGCTAGTTATTTCCAAAAGAGGGGAGATGTATGGAAAATCATTCCAGACTTTTCAAAACCAGTAAATTACATAAAAAATTCCAAAATTAGCATCATTATTTTACCAAACAAAACTACAAAAGTGTACTAAATGAGTACGAATAAAATAATATTTGTGTCGAACCTGGAAACCGGTCTGCATCCTGAAGAGAAAAAATAAATTACACAAGGACACTCTAGGAAAAGCTTCAAAGACCTCGGTGTATCTTCCACCCGCCAATTAATGCTCCCTCGGGGCCAGCGCCTCACTTCAATGCGAAGAACCAAAAAGGACCTCCCGAAAAAAATTGAAACAAGCCGGGAGGTCGGAGCAGAGCAGTAGGCCAGTAGCAGAAGCAGAGCGCGAGGAAGAAGGCGAACTGGCCGGGATCCCCGGCCCGGGTCCACATGGGAGCCGCGCCTTGAGCCCGGCCAGCCCACCGGAACGCCGGCTGCCGGCACCGGCGCAATCGCCGTCCCGAGATGCCGCCGCGGTTAGCGGCGGCGCTCTTCATCCTGGTGGTTTGTGGTACGTGCCTGGGATTTTCTTTCTTCCCTCTCTGCCCTTCCGCGTCGGAGCCTTTTTTCTTGAATTCGTGTTGCAATGCTGGGTAGAATAATCTTAGTCTGAGGTCCCGCAATTGAATCATCTGGGAGAGGCGACGGGCATGGCGTGCTTGGCAAGTTCCCCTTGTTATGTGGGGTTGAAAAATGGCTTTACCTTTTGCTCATGAAGTTGTTCTTTTGATTCCTCTCAGTGCATCTGCATCATGCAGGATTTGGGGATAGACGAGGGTGATCGTTTCTTACCTACTATGCTCTTCCTTGTATCAACTAAGCCAGCATCTGAAAGTTGTTTTTTTCTTCGAAAATTTTGTACTTCGAATTTATCGCATTGGCGTTGCTATGGTGATTTTCTGTGCGTATCTCCGTGTGCCGATCGAGCTGCTGACTCTGAACTCAGCACACCTGATCTCAACAACTGAGTGGAAATAGTAACAGCTTGCAGGCTGTGGTGGTTGTTTCAGTGCTTGCTGAGGGTTTAGGATTCTTATTGTTTTCTTTGAAAAATAGCTCCTCATTTCTTGCTATGAGGTGTCAGCACTCTGCGTCGTAACTGAATATAGAGTATACAGCTCCAAATGCTGGGGCTTGGTACGCAACGATGTGAACTGGCACTCTAATATTCAGCGCATTAACTCACTCTCATTTTAGTTATAGAATGTACCATATATTCTTTATTTTAGTTATTGTGATGCTTTTATCCATTTGGGCTAATTATTTTTCTGGCTGGATATCCGATACAGTGCAACTGGGAACATCAAGCTCAACAAGTATTGTAGCATATATTTTTGGACACTTGAGTAGAACACATCATCATCATTTTGCTGCCCTTGCCCCGGCACCTTCTCCTCAAACTCAACATTTTGCTGCTCTAGCCCCGGCGCCTTCTCCTCAAGCTCAAGGTATGTAGAAATACACTTTGAGATTGGTACTGATGAATAATGGAATACCTGCACATAATGCTCATAACTCCACAAACTGTGTTCAGTGCTTCAGTCTCTTCCATTTAGCATTCTTCATACAGATAATTGCTTGTTTTGATTTTCAGGCCCCATTATTGGTCACCCAGGTCACAGGCATCACAGAAAAAGGCCTTATGCGTCCCCACCACCTTCATCGTCATCATCAGAAAGACAAGGTTTTTATTCTCCACTGATCGATAGTGTATGAATCTTATTGTTAGTTTGTTACTACAGAAGAAAAAAAACATGTTCATGTCCCCCTTTTTAACAGATTGCAGTCGAACGACTTGTTCTGCTCCGCTTACTTCTACTCCAATCGGTTCACCTTGTGGTTGCGTATATCCTATGCAAATTCAGCTTGACCTTGGAGTAGCACCATATCAGTTATTTCCAAGAATCGACGAGTTAGAAATTGAGATTGCAGCTGGTACATTCCTGAAACAGAGTCAGGTTCGGATAATGGGTGCTGGTAGTAGTCTTCAAGATCCTGAGAAGACAACAGTAACCATTGATTTGGTGCCATTAGGTCAGAAGTTCGATAAGACCTCAGCTTTATTGATTAGCAATAGATTTTTACAAAAGAAGGTGCCGATAAAGCCATCAATATTCGGTGACTATGATGTCACATATGTTCATTATCCAGGTGAATAATATCGATACATCTTCATTGCTCGTTAGTAGTGATCTCTATTGCTCTCTTTATTTATAGTCAATAAACATTGTGCAGGGCTTCCTTCTTTGGTACCTATTCCTGGTTCCTTGGGTCCAGTAAGCAGTAATGAGTATCCTTTCGGAGCAAATATTCACAACAGAAGCCATCACAAGATTAACTCTAAAATAGTTGCCATAATTGCTCTGTCAGCTGTGGTTCTTGTTCTGATATGCTTCGCCATTGGCATCATTTGGAGATATAAAGGATATGAAAGGTCTCATACTACTGGCCACATTTCAAACTCCTCGTTCACTAGAAAAGGTGGTAGTTTTCTGGACTGTTGGTATTCATTATTCTGCTGGTGTATTGCACTATAGCCATTTGCATTCAAATCAACTATACATGCTAGCCGGCAGTCCTTTTTCTGCACAAGGGGTTCCTACTCCTGTTCCAGGAATTATCGAAATACAAACTGGGTCACTGCATGCACAATATTGCACTCCCTCTTCCCATTACTAGGAACTCACTCTGATCTTTTGTATTCTGCTTTAGTGGTAATTTTTTGTTGGTTTGTTTCTATCCATTTAAATCGCTCCATTTGTTCCAGTCATGGGATCACCACTGTGATTTATCACGTTCCATATTGTGACAACAATCTCAATCTATTTACCTAAAAATTAGCACATAGATGGCAATGATGTAACAACTAAGGTTTACCTTCTACTTATGACCTTTCTTTAATATTTTAGGCAACTATGCACCCAGGATCATAAAACATTTCGATTCATATTATTTACTGCACTGATGCCTTTTCTTTGTCCTTTTGTTATAGGTGCGAGATCACCTTTCTCCGGTATGAGTAGCTCGACAACATCATTTTCTTCAACAATAGAAACCTACCCAGCAACTGTTAAGACATTTTCAATATCAGAGCTTGAGAAGGCCACAGAAGATTTTAGCTTCAGCAAGATAATAGGTGAAGGGGGTTATGGGCGTGTTTATCGTGGTGTAATTGATGATGATGTTGAGGTTGCCGTCAAATTGCTCACAAGAAAACATCAGAACAGAGACCGTGAATTCGTTGCAGAGGTTGAGATGCTAAGTCGTTTGCATCACCGCAACCTTGTCAAGCTGATTGGTATATGCATTGAGCGGAGCACGAGATGCTTAGTATTTGAAATTGTTCCAAATGGAAGTGTTGAATCTCATCTACATGGTATGTGAAACTATTCTAGTTTTCATAGCACCTTTCTCCAACCGCTCCCTAAATGAGGTTGCTAAATCAAAATTTAGGATGCGATTAGTAAAACTCATTCTCCAACCGTTCCTCAAATGAGGTTACTAAATTTAGAATTTTTTTTCCTATTTTGACCCCTTTTCATCTAAAATTTTTAAAGTAGCCTACTCCAAACTAAATTTCTAAGATCTGACCTCTTTTGGTCACGCCAATCTGTATGGCGTGACACACGTATATAGTGTTGGGTGTGACCATATTCATGTGTCACGCCATTCTACATGGCGTGACTAAATGGGCTAGATTCTAGAAATATAGTTACTGAAGGGCTATTTATAAAATTTTAGTAGGGAAGGGTCAGAATGCAAAAAAAGCTCCTAAATTTACCAACTCCCAACCTGATTCTCACTCCCTAAAGGCTATTTAAATCATTTAGGAAATGATTATTAGGAACTGTTGGAGTGCATGTCTTGTTTTTACTCCCAATAAATATAGCAACTCTCTAAAAACAGTTTTTTGGGAGTAAAATTATTGCAAACTGTCGGAGATGCTCACCAACTATCAAACCAATGTGCCAATTCGAAAAACTTGGACCAAAAAGCCTAGAACACCATGCTCGCTCTTTTTTATTGCATATGAATTATTATAATCTCGTTCATGTACTTCTATTTTGACATTTCAGGAGCGGATAAAATATATGGCCCTCTTGATTTTGACACTAGAATGAAAATAGCCCTCGGCGCAGCAAGGGGGCTGGCCTATCTGCATGAGGATGCCAACCCCCACGTCATTCACCGAGATTTCAAGGCCAGCAATGTTCTATTGGAGAACGATTTCACACCCAAGGTTGCTGATTTTGGGTTGGCAAAGGAAGCATCAGATGGGATGGAACATATTTCTACTCAGGTCATGGGAACTTTCGGGTAAGTCCTATTTTAGGCTGTAGTACTAGTAGTACCCAAATGGCACTATATATAATTCTTGGGTGCAATTATCATAATCCAAAGCTAAGCTGTGTTGTTCTACTGCTTAAACAACAGTTATGTAAGATCATTTGTCTCCATGCCTTTTGCAGGTACGTTGCCCCAGAGTACGCAATGACGGGACACCTGCTTGTGAAGAGCGACGTGTACAGCTACGGGGTGGTGCTCCTGGAGCTGCTGTCAGGCCGGAAGCCCGTGGACATGACCCAGCCGCCGGGGTCCGAGAATCTTGTCACCTGGGCGCGCCCACTCCTCACCAGCCGGGAAGGCCTACAACGGCTGGTGGACCCGTCGATGCCGGCTGGCTACGACTTCGAGAAGCTGGCCAAGGCGGCGGCCATCGCGTCCATGTGCGTCCACGTCGAGGCGTCCCACCGGCCGTTCATGGGCGAGGTCGTGCAGGCGTTGAAGCTGATCAACACAGGCTGCGGTGGCGCCGGCGACGAGACCGGCAGCGGCGGCGGAGGCGGGACGGAGGCGTCGTCCCCGTGGGCCGACGGCAGCAGGAGCACGTGGAACGACGAGGGCTCCGGCACGACGGCGTTCCCACGGGGTTACCGCTCGGACCCGGCCGGCGCCGAGGAGACGCCGCCCAGGCCGCGGTCGGCGTCGAGCGCGGTGCTGGACAAGATCGAATCGTTGGCGATGTACGACTGGTCCGGCCCGCTGCGCGCCAAGGGGAGGCACAGCTTCTACAGGCTCAGGGGCAGCATGAGCGAGCACGGCCGCCCCTCTGACGACGGCAGCGTGGAAGGATACTGGATGTAGCCGGCGGTGGACCGCAGGTTGGCCGCCGGGCGCCGTGCCTCGTGTTCATCATCTTGGTCTTAATTGAATTGTATAGCTGCTGCTGCCTGATAGATTTTGGGGGCCTGTTGGGGAGAACACATCACTGTAGGCGATGCATTTAGCTGTTATAAAAAGTTATTACTAGTAAATCTAAACATAGGCATGCAAGTTTTATGGTTGCCACAATGGCGATCGTATCATCGTGGCGAGGAAAACGTTCGATGCTACGGTTTTCTTTTGTGCTTAAAATGCCGTTAAGATCACGTACGGTAGCATTTCTGATAAGTTTTTTTGTTGAGAGTATTTCTGATAAGCGGCATGACAGCCAGCGGGACAAACAATCCGCTGGGCCCAAGCTGCCAGCGCCAACGGGGGCCCAACGAGCAGAGAGCAATCCAGCGCAAACGTGGCGCGCCTTTCTCCCCTCTTCCCCCCACTAGTCGAACGGATTGTAGCACCACTCTCCGCTAGAACTAGAAGCGCCTCCTCGCTTCGCTTCTTCTTCCGTTCTGGCAACCGGAAATACGGAACTGGCGACGGTGACGCAAGACGAAACGATAGCAATCTCCGAGCCCTGATGGCCTCCACCAGCGCCCCGGCAATCGCGGGCCGCGTACCGCCGCAGCGCGCGGCGGCATCGTTCGCACCCGCGCGCTCGTTGGCGGGCTGCAGGTCAGTGGTGTGGCGGTGCTGGAGCACTGGGAGGGTCAGGCGGCGGAGGTGGGCGGGGCTGAGGGTGAGGTGCGGCAGCGGTGGTGGACAGTCACCCGCCGTGCAGCCCGGTTCCCAGAACGCTGGAAAGGGGTTGGTGGCGGCGGAGGGCGGGGAGCAGCGGCCGCCGTTCGACCTGAACCTAGCCGTCGTGCTCGCCGGGTTCGCATTTGAAGCATACACGAGCCCTCCGGTGAGCCCACTTGTTCTCCTCATGACCTGCTCTTCCCCATCCGTTCCACTGAACTGCTGCTTCAATTTGGCGGGACAAAACGGCGTGGATGAGCTTACGTGACATGATTGGTCGCCGCATTGTGCAGGCAAATGTGGGCTGGCGCGAGACTGATGCGGCTGAATGTCAAACGGTGTTCCTATCCGAGTAAGTTGTGGCCTTATCCTTCCTGGTGGAGCTTGAATTGTTTGTGGTATTTGGTGCCAAGAATTAAGAACTATGAAATTGTGAATGCATTGTTGTTGTCACTGTTAATGTCATGAATGACGTGGCCAAACATTGCAGCGTGTTTCTCCGTGAAGTATATGACGGTCAACTAGTCGTGAAGCTGAAGAAAGGCATAAACCTTCCTGCACTAGATCCATGGGTACGATGATGCGTAATTGTGAATGCTGCTGAATAGTCCTCATTTGATTATCACTGAAATTTACTCAATGTTCTGTTTATTAGTGAAATGTACCCCATTTCCCCAATGGATTAGTACTACATTTATATTTTTGTAACCTTTACTTAGAACACTCTTTACTTCTTTAGACTTCCTTTAACAATTTACTTCTTCTTATTCCCTTTTGATCGTAGGGAACAAGTGATCCGTACGTAGTTCTACAGCTGAATGGCCAAACTGCAAAAAGCAATATTAAATGGGCGTAAGTTGAATATCGTTTCTCCGTTTTCTGGGGTTGCAAGTGGCATACGCAAATTAAGATAATCCGTCCAATTGCTATCAACTTGTTTTCATTTGATTCTAGTAGCTTATTTCCATGAGGAAACTTGAATGTCTCTCAACACAATTTCAGTAATTGATCATTGTAGGACGAAGGAGCCAACATGGAATGAAAATTTCACATTTAATATTAGGAAATCTCAAGAAAATCTACTGCAGGTATAATCCCATAGTTCATTTTCTGGTCCATTTTGGCTTGAGAGAAGTGTATAATCTCATGATGCATTCTACATTGTGTATCTTGGTATGCATCATGGCCTAGCCATTTAATCAACTGTATTGGCAAAGAAACTGCAGCAGACTTGCTGCAGAGCTTATTAACTGTCATTAGAAGTTGTGTACTCCAATGGAACTTAAGCTCAGCCAACAATATTTAAGTCAAAGATCTTAACATACTGAGATGCACGTTAATAGCTTTCATATCTTATAAGGATAGAATAAATGGTAAATATGACTTTTGTTAAATCAGAAAAAGTGAATTCAAACATGTATTTAATTGCATCAAGTGATAGTAACCAGCCATTCCAATTCCGTGCCTCATAATTTTCCTTTTAAACTCTACTTTGTATCTTGACTTTGCCACTAATGACTTATATGTCTTTTGCTGTCTGGTACCATGGTCTTGAATAGGTTGCAGCTTGGGATGCAAACCTTGTTACCCCACACAAATGCATGGGGTATTCTGGATTGTACCTTGAATCACTTTGTGATGGTAATTATCTTTACTATTCTCAATCTCTATCATCTGGTATTTCTTTTGTTGTAACAAGGGCTTTTAGAATAAATCGTCGGCTAGGTCCATGGGTGTGGGGCTGTTACTGTTATGTGCAGGATCCTGGCTAAAATCCATGGTTAAACATGATGGAATTGGTCAGAAATAACAAGAAACTGATTTGTTCTTATTGAGGAAAGATTTTTATTGCGTATGATGCTATTAACAACAGATTTTAAAACATGCCAATTCCATCTATTAGAGAATCTCAAACATGCAACTTGCCACGTCCACTGGGATTTCTGATGATATCAAAGAGTCACCATTGTTTTTTCTTAATATTAGTGACAACTCCACATGTTTCTAGGCTGCATGTCTTGCTAATGTAAAAAATTGTGCACCGAAAGGTCTAAAACCATATGGTTTATTGACCCAAGTTCTACTTAAAGGAATCTTTACATGTAAAATGCTAATTACTTTTGCTATTTGTTTCACATCTTCTTGTGACTTAAATGTCAATGTGTAGCGGTATTTCCCTAAAAACATCAACATATACTTAATGATAACTGAGGCGGTTTTGAGCTGATAAATCTATAATGAGTAGTTTGGTCACTTTGCTGTAATTTTATTTTTCATCATGACTATTAATGTGAAATAAAAATCTTATAGTGCAATTAGGTATAATGTGTTTGTTCATCCTGCTCTTAGTAGTATGTTAAAGTGTGCTTACTGGCTGTAGGAAATAATCATGATGTTACTGTTGACTTAGAAGGACTTGGTGGCGGTGGAACTATTGAGTTGGAGGTAGCATCCTTACTATTCTTTTTCCTGGTCACTGAGAATGAAAGTGCACGCTCTAACATAGTGATGGGTATGGGTTCTGAAAAAAAAAAAATTAGTCACTGTCGTTTTTCTCTTGTTCTTTCATCATTCTGGGTATGGGTTCTGAAAAATAGATTTTTTTTTAATTAGCTACCAGAAAGTGTTTTTTTTGGAAATGAACTACCAGAATGGCCTTTTAACTAGCCATTAGTACGAAGGATGGCGCTCTCGCTCCTGCTCTGCTCCCCAGCCCCTCCGCCGCCGCCGCCACCACCGCCGCCCCACCCGTAACCACCACCACCTCCGCCGCTGCAGCACCCCTGCTCTCTAGCGGGGCTGCATCCCTCTAACTCAAACCTGAAGTCCCACCCCTGTCCCGGCCATGGCGAAGTTGGTCGGGGACGGACCTTTGGCGGACTACGGTGATTGGAGCTTCTCACGTGGCGGACTCTTTGAGGAGGAAGTTCTCCGACGATTCAACTCTTCGGTCCATCACCCCTCCTCTTCAATCCGAGGTAGCTTCCACCTTCTCGCTGTTTTTCGCCGTTTCTCCTTCCGCTTAACGTAGCACTCCGTGGGTATGGCTCGCACTCGGTTTTGGGAGGTGCTCCCGGGGATTTCATGTCCGCCATGAACAAAACTCCCACTTTCGCTTCTCTGTTGCCTCCAAAGAGGTTGGTTTTTTCGTTCAATCCTTAAAGCGCATCACCACCAAGCATTTCGATGTCTACTTCTTTCACGTGGCGCGATGGTGGTGCCAATTGGATTGCCGATCACCGAGCCCGGGAAAGGGAGGAGGCAGCCGAATGGACGCTTGTCTCTCACAAGAAGAAGAAACACCATCGGAAGGCGGTATCCTTCTCCAACCCGATCAATCTCCACTCCCCCAGGAAAAAGCTCGTCCAACTCTTGACTCCTTCTCCATCCGCGTCGGGGAACACTTATGCTCTCTTCCATTGAAACAAACAAAGCCCATTCGATCTTGCTTTGCGAGTGGATCGCACAGCCATTCCCCTACACTCGCTTTCAACTCGATCCACCGCACTCTCCCGTCTCCACCTCCAGCGCCGTCGCCGGCGAGGCGAACGAGAATCTTTTTCAAATTCGCTCCAAAACAAGGGCACACCACCCAACATTGCCCGAACTCTGGATTGGCTAAGGAGGGAGGTAGCGGCCGACAAAGCGCAAGTCTCTCCGCCCAACGCCTTGGACATAGGCTCGGGTAACACCGGGTTCACGCATTGGCGGGTAAACAAAGAATCCCGGATGATTGAGTCAAGCGACAAGAAGGAAAATACTACTCTTCGACCAAAGCCAAAGATCCAGGGCAGGGTAATCTGTGCTCCGGATGCCCGAGCCCCTTTCATTGGATTAAATATTGCAATAGCAAAATACGATGCCGCTACTGTTTTGGCTACGGACACATCGAGAAATTCTGCCTCATTAAGAAAAGAGCTCCCCCTCCACCCGGCAAAGGAAGACAAGGCCCATGGAAAGACAAGCCAAGATTGCAGCCCAACAAGCCCGCCAAGCATCCCAAACAACGGTTGACTCCTCGACTCCCGCACCCTCATTTATTTCGCCTCTGTCACTCTCCCCGCACACGCCACCTCCACTTCCTCACACTCCCCTTCCCGGGAGAACCGAGTGACGAACGGTGCGGAGGGCTCCTCCATGGCGAACTTCCCGGTAGATCCCCTCCGATTCATCCCCAACAACTTCCACATTGAGGATGGCGGGCCAAACCGCATTGCTTGAGCCTTCGTCAACCTTTCGAGCGAGCCGGTGCACCCGCACGACGAGTTCGTCATAGCAGAGGACGTTGATGAGGTCCTTGACGCCCACGACTACGCCGGCTTCATGCAGCAGATCCGCCACTTCTTACAGACACGAGATGAACATACCGAGTAAGATCCGGCTGCATCCACCCCTTGGTATTGCTCTCTTCAAGCTTGATAGTGTCATGCACCGGGATGTCCTTTTCGCTGGCAATCCATATGAGATAGATGGAGTTAGAGTCCGCTTTGTGCGTCATGATCAGGCCCCGAATAGGAGAGATAAGGATTACACTAGATATGGCTGGATCATCATGCTAGGGTTTCCGCTAGACTACCGCTCTCCGGAACATGTTGATCAGTCGTTACCTCTTTTGGCAAAATGGTGCGCCGGCACAACCCCCCACGAAGTCGGGGTATGTACTTGTGAAATGTCCGTACAATGAGCCGCACACTTGTTCCGAGGAGCATTGTTTTCCGAGCAGGGCAACGAGCGAGGGACGGGGTGGTCCTGGAGTGTTCCGGTTTACATCCTTGACTGGGAACACCGGAAGAACTCTTTCCGAGCATGAGGAAATACCACCCGATGGCAATCCGCACCCGCTTCCACCAGCGGTTCGAGCCGAAGCTGCACATGTCCAAGCCTTTGTGGACCATCAGCTCAATCAACACCACCAGCTGCATCACACGGGAGACCCCAATTGGGACCAATTTGTTCCGCCGGAGGAACCGGAGGTGCGAGGCTGGCCGGCTTGGCCGGAGCAGCAGGGGGATCATGTGCCTCCGGAGCACCCTCCACGAGCAAGAGTTACGAGCAGGGCTCCAACAGCGGTGAAATCCCCCCGGCTCGGCTCCTCATCCAGCTTCAGGACAAATGTCGCCGATTCAAGCTCGGGGAAGAACGAGTTCGCTACAACACTCCCCATGGCAATGATGGTCGGGCTCTCCCCTTTGTCCAAGCACAGCCAAATCCATATGCAACCGAGAATGGGTGGAGCCATTCCTCTCCGCAGCCCTCAAACGATCGCTCAAGAAAGCTTTTGCTGAAACAGAGCATGATATTGACACTGCTTGGTGGAATCGGAACACGGGGGAAGATCCATGGAACATTCAGCTCAGCCTTTCCCTATTGATCGCTACAGGGAATGCCGAGGCTCAATCAAGCAGCACACAGCCCAATATCGGGGAAATATCAACAAGCATCAATATCAACCTCTCACCAAGCAACAACTCCCTCACCAATGCAAGTTGTCGGAGTGTGAGTACACCTCCAAATGGGGGCTCGTCGAGGCTCCCTTAGGATAGGCTCGGGGAAGAACGGATTTGCTCGCGCGTTAGCGTAGATGGTTCAAGTGAGTAAGAACACGGAGAGTTATCCGAGGTTCGGGCCGCACCGGGTGCGCAATACCCTACGTCCTGCTGGTGTGTGTGTATTCTCGACTGTCCCTCCTTCGGGTGGAGCTTAGGAGAGGCTCCAATGGGCGCTCTATCTAGAGGAAGAAGAAGAGCATGGCCTCCTCCGTAAGAGAGTCGGCCGCCCCCTTGCTTGCCCCGGGGCCTCCTCTTTTATGTGTCAAGAGGGAATCTCCACATTGGGCGGTACAAGGAAAATCAATGCGTGTGGTTGGAGGTTGGGAGTTGCCTTGGGCCTCCCCCTTTCCCTTCTCCCGTAAGCCACCAAGGTGAGAGAGAGAAGATTCCCTTGCACGCATGCAAGGATTTTGTCTTCTAGCTTTTGGCTTTGGCATCTTGCGGAGCTTCGCGGCTTGCACTTGTGTAGTAGGCGGTGTGGGGGACCCCGATCCCGGTGCACCGACAGGAGCCCCGAGCTCATTGCCGGACGCCGAGGTGGTTGGCGATGAGGTCAACTTGTCCCCGTCGTAGTCGTCATGTCTTTTTTGCCCGATCATCTATGTAGGAGATACTTAGGCACAATCACAAGAGTTTCGAACCGGAGTGTCCCCGAACCACACCGGTGCCACGTGCGCCTTGACTAGACCGAACCGATAGTCGGCCCGTCGGGTTAGACCGGGTACCATAATCTCATTGCGCGGGCGCAAGATTTCTGGTCCTCGGGGTCTCGCCCTTTGACGAGCTCGACGTGGTGGCCTCGTCTCGGTGCACGAGACGACCGGGACGTGCACAGGGGTCATCCCCACTTCAAGAACCCTTCCAACCGTACCATAGTTTTTCGACATTCATGATCGGTCGGTGAGGTGGCCGGGGTGAGGCCAAACCGTCTCCGTTGTATCTAGGTAGTCGGAGCCACGTCCGAGTAGCCGCCGCTGTCGCCGGGTCATCGGAGACGTCGTCCGGTAGTCGGAGACGTGCTCGCCGGAGTAGTCGGAGACGTCGCCCGGCGATCGAGACATCGTCCGGGTAGTGGAAGACGCGCTCGAGCGATCGGAGACGTCGTCCGAGTAGTCGGAGACGTGCTCGCCGGAGTAGTCGGAGACGTCGCCCGGCGATCGGAGACATCGTCCGGGTAGTCGGAGACGCGCTCGCCGGAGTAGTCGGAGACGTCGCCCGGTAGTCGGAGACGCGCTTGGGCTGTCGGAGACGTCGTCCGGTAGTCGGAGACGCGCCGGGTCTTCCGCATGCTCGCCGGAGTAGTCGCCGGAGTAGTCGGAGACGTCGCCCGGTAGTCGGAGACGCGTTCGAGCGATCGGAGACGTCGTCCGGTAGTCGGAGACGCGCCGGGTCTTCCGCATGCTCGCCGGAGTAGTCGCCGGGGTAGTCGGAGACGTCGCCGGGTAGTCGGAGACGCGCTCGGGCGATCGGAGACGTCGTCCGGTAGTCGGAGACGCGCCGGGTCTTCCGCATGCTCGTCGGAGTAGTCGTCGGGGTAGTCGGAGACGCGCTCGGGTTCCCTGTCACGCTGCTCGGGACCTGCTGCTCGCCCGGGTAGCCGCACCCGTCGACACTCGCATGCCCGGTGTCGTCGTGGACGCGCTTCCGAGCGCCATCGCCGCTACCGCGGGTGATAGGAGCCCCGAGCGTCGCCGAGTCGCGACCGCCCAAAGGGCGTGTCTCGCGGCGTCAAGGATTCCACCCAACGTTCATAGCAAGAACAAACAAAGTGAGGTTAGCTTAATCAAAGACAAAGCAAAACGGGCGGAAAGGGGAAAAACAGAGTTTTCCAAATCGAAGAAAAGCAAGATCTACAAACGAAGAAAGGGAAAACAACGCCTCTTGCTCCCCTTCCTGGCGCGCCAAATGTCGGTGTGTGAGTACACCTCCAAATGGGGGCTCGCTAAGGCTCCCTTAGGATAGGCTCGGGGAAGAACGGATTTGCTCGCGCGTTAGCGTAGATGATTCAAGTGAGTAAGAACACGGAGAGTTATCCAGGTTCGGGCCGCACCGGGTGCGCAATACCCTACGTCCTGCTAGTGTGTGTGTATTCTCGACTGTCCCTCTTTCGGGTGGAGCTTAGGAGAGGCTCCAATGGGCGCTCTATCTAGAGGAAGAAGAAGAGCATGGCCTCCTCCGTAAGAGAGTCGGCCGCCCCCTTGCTTGCCCCGGGGCCTCCTCTTTTATGTGTCAAGAGGGAATCCCCACATTGGGCGGTACAAGGAAAATCAATGCGTGTGGTTGGAGGTTGAGAGTTGCCTTGGGCCTCCCCCTTTCCCTTCTCCCGTAAGCCACCAAGGTGAGAGAGAGAAGATTCCCTTGCACGCATGCAAGGATTTTGTCTTCTAGCTTTTGGCTTTGGCATCTTGCGGAGCTTCTGCGGCTTGCGCTTGTGTAGTAGGCGGTGTGGGGGACCCCGATCCCGGTGCACCGACAGCAGCCAGCAGCTAGACTAACCGAGCTCAATGAGGAAAATGAAAATGAACCACCGACCAAGTACAAGCAAGCTTATGGAATGCAGTTCGCACCAATCATCAAGGTTTATAAAAGCAAGGGCAGGAAGGAGAAGAAGGGTAAAGGAATACTGAAAAAAAGAATGGGGGAAACAGAGACCCAGCAGAGGGCTACCAAAGGGCTTAAGTCGGTCAGGTTTGATTTCAAGCGACAAGCTGATCATTTCATGCAGATCTTGCCAACCTCCCCTAGCTCTCCGGTATGTGACAAGAACCTAAGAAGGAGCATCGGGGTCCAGAACAAACTGAAGGGCTACAAGGATAGGGCCAGCAGGACACAGGCCGAAGGAGCTGGAATGGAGCCTGGTCCAAATACCTCTGTAGAGCCACATGTTCAGGGTAATCTTTTCTTTCATTTTCCTGGTCCAGTTAAGTTTCCCTCTATAACTGAACTAGAAAATTGTCAGAAACCTTACCCTTTCATCCCCACAAATGTCCTCCAGACTGTGGCTCTGCACCAATGTAGTGTCCCTCCTGAGGAGGTTACACTGGAGCGCCTGGAAGCACCCAAGCAAGCACAAGCTGAAGCAGGGGACACCGTTGGCCGCTCCAAGAACAAGATGCTGTTAATTACTAATGAATAGCAGATCAAGCAGTACCCTACCTAGCAGAAGATGGACTAGGAAGCACCAAATTAGTAGCTATTTTGTAATGTATGCACTCTCAGACTCAGCAATGGTTGTAGCTGTGATGCCCATGTGGCCTGTGTGCCGTATTTTGTGCAGAACCAGAATGGGTTGTCGGATCTTGAGCAGTGATGAATCCCCTACAACTAAAAAGATTCTGCTTTCTAGTTTAAATTTGGTCCATTGCAGTTATGATTGGCTTCACTTCCTTTGTACTGTCTACTACATCCATATGTTGAGCCAGATTATTTGCGACTGTGGCAGTTATGAGCCCGAAAGCAGAACAAATGCCACGGCACCGGATGGACACTTTGACACTGCATCTGACACCTCAGCACAAGACAACCCAAGCACCATAATTAATTACCAGTGCATGACAAACAGCAAAATCAGCAACCTTTGCACAACCTCCTGTTATCCAGGAGGTACCTTCATTTCAACCATTCATCCCAATGAATAATCAGAACAGGAACTGGAACATACTGAACTGGAATATCAGAGGACTCAATGATGACGCAAAACAGCAAGCAGTGCGAGCCAAAATTGAGGAAAGTTCATGCTCCATAGTTTGCATACAGGAAACAAAGATGGACATCATTGACTGCGCAAAAATAAAAAAGTTTGCACCAAAGAGATTCAACAAATTTGCCTATGCACCCTCAATAGGTGCCTCAGGAGGTATTCTAGTTGCCTGGATGGACTCTGTTTTTGAAGGAACTATAGAGGAAATAAAAAGTTATGCCATTACAGTAAAATTCAAATCCAGGCACAACTCAGAGCAATGGAAACTCACAACAGTCTATGGCCCATGTAATGGTGAGGCAAGAGACCGATTTGTGCAATGGATGTATGATCTGGAGATTGACAGTGAGGAAAATTGGATGATTATGGGGGATTTCAACTTCTATAGATCTCTGGACAATAGAAACAGAACAGGGGGAAATATGCATGACATCAACATCTTCAATGCCATCATTAGTAACCATGGGCTTATGGAAATACCACTCAAAGGCAGAAAATACACCTGGAGCAACATGCAGGCAAATCCACAAATGGAACAACTTGATTGGTGCTTCTCAACTCCTGCATGGACCATCACATACCCCAATACTCTGCTCATACCCATGGCAAAACCAACCTCAGATCATATCCCCTGTGTTGCTCAGATTGGAACAACAATACCAAAAGCCCAAATTTTCAGATTTGAAAATTTCTGGTTAAACCAACCTGGATTCATGGAGCTAGTGAGAACAGCCTGGAACACACCAACAAGAGCAACAGATAGTGCCTCTAAAATAGCAGCAAAATTTAAACTACTCAGAAGAGTCCTAAAGAGATGGAGCAAAGGCCTCAACAAGCTTACTGCACTGATAAAAAAATGCAATGATATCCTCCTCATCATGGACAAACTAGAAGAGCAGAGACCTCTAGCCACACAAGAGGCCAACTTCAGGGTAATAATAAAGGAACAGATTGCTAAACTCTTGAAGAACAAGAATGAATATTGGAGGCAGAGATTTACAGTAAGATGGGTAAAATTGGGAGATGAGCCCACCAAATTTTTCCTAGCTTCAGCAACAGAAAGATACAGATTAAACACAATCACCTCATTTCAAGGGGAGGATGGAAGAGAGATAACTAATCATGCTGAAAAGGCTGCAGTTTTATGGAATACCTATAGAGAAAGGATGGGGACTTCTGAGAACCCAGCCATGTTATTTAACATAGAAGAACTGATAAACCTATCTGTGGACCTGTCAGATCTTGAAGCTCCCTTCACCAAGGAGGAAATAGATAGAATCATCAAAGAAATGCCAGCAGAAAAGGCACCGGGACCTGATGGTTTCAATGCTCTATTCCTTAAAAAGTGTTGGCATATCATCAAAGAGGATATCTACACTCTGTGCCAGGATTTCTTTGACGGCAAAGTTAGCCTTCAGCCAATAAATAACTCCCTCATCACACTGATACCCAAGATACCCAATCCCAGCAGCATCAATGATTATAGACCCATCTCTCTCATGAACTCTGTTCTTAAGATTTTGACAAAACTTTTATCCAACAGATTGCAAAGTGTAATCCTAAAACTGATCCATGCCAACCAATATGGGTTCATCAAAACAAGGACAATCCAAGACTGCCTAGCTTGGGCATACGAATATATCCATCAGTGCCAGCAATCAAAACGACAGCTGATTATTCTCAAGTTAGATTTTGCAAAAGCTTTCGACACAGTGGAGCACACAACAATTCTGACAATGATGCAGCAGCTGGGTTTCCCTGGAAAATGGAGACAGTGGGCAAAGGAAATCCTAGCTTCAGCATCCTCTGCTATACTACTAAATGGGGTACCCGGGAAAATGTTTCATTGCAAGAGAGGGGTCAGACAAGGGGATCCCCTATCCCCCTTCTTTTCGTCCTAGCAGCAGAACTACTGCAACACACACTCAATAAAGCTTGCTCAATGGGTCTGCTATCACTTCCCCTAGACCTCACACACTGCAGGGACTTCCCAGTAATACAATATGCAGATGACACAATCATCATCATGAAAGCATCCCAGAGAGAATTACACTGCCTAAAAGCCCTGCTCCAGACATATAGCCAATCAACAGGGCTCAAAGTAAATTTCAACAAATCTTGCCTTCTACCTATCAACATCGACCATGAAACTTCCACTTTGATGGCTGGGGTATTTGGATGCCAAATAGGAACCTATCCTTTCACATACTTGGGTCTCCCTATGGGAACAACTAAGCCAAGAGTGGAAGATCATGCCCCCTAGTAAACAGAATTGAAAGAAGAATCTCAGCTGCTTCCATATGGCTAACTATGGCTGGAAGAGGAACATATATTGACTGTGCTGTCGCCTCAATGCCAATTTATCACATGTGTACTCTCAGAATGCATCAATCATCAATAAACACCATTGACAGAGCAAGAAAACATGGATTCTGGAGGGGGACAGATGTGGCAGGAAAAGGAAAACCACTGGTAGCTTGGGAAAAGGTCACAACACCAAAAGACAAGGGAGGACTAGGAATGAAAAACCTAAGAGTCATGAACGAGGCACTTCTGCTGAAACAGCTACACAAATTCTACAATAAAGAGGATACCCCGTGGGTCCAACTCATCTGGAATACTCACTATGCTGATGGACAGGTACCACATGCAACTACAGAAAAGGGATCCTTCTGGTTCAGGGACATAATGAAGTTTTGTGATCATTATAGAGGAATAGCTTCGGCTAAAATTGGAAAAGGGGACACAGTCCTGTTCTGGGCAGACCTATGGAATGACAATTACCTAATCAACGCCCTACCCCACCTCTACTCCTTTGCAAAACACAAAAATATATCAGTATCACGCTTCCTCAGCAGCACAGAAGTGGAGCAACAATTTCACCTTCCCCTGTCGCAACAAGCCTTTCAGGAATTGCAGACACTCAACCAAATAATACAACAGTTGCAGACAGAGGCACAACTTGGGGTAAAAGACTCTTGGTCATGCATTTGGGGAACAAACACGTACACATCCAGTAGATTTTACAACTTAAACTTCCAATCCATCAATCCACCTAAACCCTTTAGTTGGATCTGGAAAATGAAGACCCCAAAGAAAATCAAAATCTTCATCTGGCTGCTATTCAGAGACAGACTCAACTCCAGAAACCTTCTCAAAAGAAAGAACTACAAAATTGATGGAAATGACTACAGCTGCACACTGTGCTCCACAGGAATGGAGGAGTTCACATATTATCTCTTCTTCCTGTGCCCCTTCAGCATCCAGTGCTGGGCATATCTGAACATCCACTGGGACCATGGACTATACTTCTTTGACACCATCCAGCAGGCAAGAGAAAACTGGGCAGGAAAGCACTTCATGGAAATCTTCTCCACAGCTGCATGGGAAATATGGAAACAGAGAAATGCCAAAATCTTCAGAGGAAAACAGCCATCCTTTGACTTGTGGAAAGCAGAACTCATCAGGTCCATGAAATTACAGCTATACAGATACAAGAATGAAACCAACCAGGAACTTCAGGACTGGATAAACTCACTGACATGAAAGTCCACCCTGCTCCTTCTTCCTGAAGCTGAAAATAGACTGACTTACTAATCGACCTGTAGTAGACTCCTCACCCCTCTGACCCTCTTGTACAGACACTAACCTTACCTGACTTCTGTATTTTTTTGTTTATGACCTCTTTTATTTTTATATATATATAAATACCACAGTAGGGGATTCCCCTACTGTATTTCCTCAAAAAAAAACTAGCCATTAGTACAGTGCCATTTTAGTCATAGGTAAAAAAAATAATATTATATAAATCCACATTTGTCGTAGATTCATAGGTTGTATTTACGATGCCTTGCTGCTGTCCTCTTGCATATACCTAGTTCTGGTAGTTATAGTTAAATTCTTTCAAGATGTTGAAGACTTGCAACATTCTTTTTTTATGAAGAAACACAGCATTGTTTTTTCTTATTGGTGAACTAAGTTTTTATCACAACACCTCAGGTCAAATACAAGAGCTATGATGACATTGAGCGTGAGAAACAATGGTGGAGAATACCTTTTGTATCTGATTTTCTTGTGAAGAGTAGTCTGGGATCTGCTCTTAGAACTATCCTTGGATCTGAAAGTGTAAATGCCAGTCAGTTTGTGAAATCTGCATTTGGGCAGCTAAGTTCTTTCACTTACACCTACCTTCCAAAGCCATCGTCTTTGGATGGATCTGAGGTCTCTAAAAGTGTTGAAGAATCCCCAAACAAATCAATTGGATCAAATGAGCTTCAACAGCAAAACATTGATTATGGGGACCCTTCAAATTCTAATGAGGCTCACTCTCCTGGTGCAGCTGTTAATAGTGAAGGAAACACATCATCCGATGTGAAGGAATCTGATGAGTATTTCTGGAGAGCTTTGAACAATGTACTCAATCAGAATGTTCTGCAAAACTTTGGATTTTCTCTTCCTGAGGTCAAACAGTTGGATGGATTTGACATATTAAGTTCACTTGGTCTGAAATCTCGTGAAATGGCTGAGCAGAAATATTTAGAATCTGGACTGGCAATGACAGATACTGGAACAAGCAATGGTAGTGAAACGACTTCGGGAGATGCAGTTGGCCTTGACAATGAAAACGAAACATTGACAATCAAAGAGGAGGTGCAACCTTCCTTTCCGGACATTAGTAAAGTATCTCGGGATGTATTGTCCCAAACAGAGAATATACTAGGAGCTCTGATGATACTTTCTAAAAACTTCTCACCGGAAGACAAGGAGTCGATAACAACGAATGAAGCAGACATAAAAGATGAGATGATCAAAGGACAAGGGGCTGCAGCTGCAGATTCGATCGATGAGGGTGATACTGTTGCATCTACTGAACAGTCCATTGATGCGCAGAAAGCTGAGGATATGCGGCGACTATTTGCAAGTGCAGAGACTGCCATGGAGGCATGGGCTATGCTTGCCACTTCACTGGGGCGTAACAGTTTCATCAAATCGGACTTTGAAAAGATATCCTTTCTCGACAATATTTCAACAGACACACAAGTGAGTTCTTGTTGTGATACCAATTTATTCTCTTTCTTCTTATCCCTATGCTTGTAGCTTATGTTACTTGTCTGTTCAGGTTGCCATTTGGCGTGATTCTTCACGCAGGAGGCTGGTTGTTGCCTTCCGGGGAACTGAGCAAGTATGCATAAACACAAAAGCCTTACTTGAGTTGTATTAAAAGGAAGTTCTTGACAATGCGCACTGTAACCATCATTCTCACTTTGATTTTCATGCTTTATTATGTCTACCTAAGTCAAGGTGGAAGGATTTGCGAACTGACTTAATGCTTGTACCTGCTGGGTAAGCCTCAAGAAGTACATTGCTGCATTTTTTTCCCTTTTCGCCATTATATCTTTATTTGCCACACGTTTTCAACGTGACTGCAGACTAAACCCTGAGAGGCTGGGTGGTGACTTCAAACAAGAAGTTCAAGTTAGTCATCTATTATCTCCCTTCTCTTTATATATCTGTTCTCACATAATTCTAACTGACTTGCTGTCATACCATGATTAGGTTCACAGCGGATTCTTAAGTGCGTATGACTCTGTTAGAAACAGGATCATGGCTCTTATCAAATATGCCATAGGATACCAGTTAAGTATTTTTTAAATGAAATAGCTGAACTCCTACTGCAAACTATGAATCAGGGCAATTCATGTTCAACCTTCTGTGACATGTTATCGTTGCTACGCATGGAATTTTTGCTATGTCAGAAAATTATTGCTTCTGTTTTCAACAAATATATAGGTTCATCAAATGATATTATCTTAAGCTTTATTCACAAAGAATATTATTTTTCCACTGCAGGGATGAAGATGCAGAAACCATAAGGTGGCATGTTTATGTTACTGGACATAGTTTAGGTGGAGCACTGGCAACACTTCTTGCTCTTGAACTTTCATCAAGTCGAATGGCCAAGTAAGTTAAAATTTTGAATTGGTATATAACTGCCTCCAGCATTACCATTTTGTAGACACCTTATTATAACATCATTTTATTCAGGGCATATTGAAAGAGGTGCCATACATTAACACAGGAGATCAGATGAAATATGACCATTCCTTTATAACTGTTCTACCTCTGTGTTTCCTTAGTAATGAATGTTGGTAATAAAGAAACATGTGAGGATGCTTTCCATTTTTAATAAAATATAAAGGTACCAGTATGGTAGTGTTTCATATTTAGGAAACATAGATAGTGCCAAGCTTCCGTAACTGTCAAATAGGTCTCCTGGTTGGCAACTCTTAACAGTGTCTATATTAGCTTCTTATTTTCATATACCTTTTTTTATGTTTCTGTGCTGATATTTTCCATGTCATCTTTTATAGGAATGGTGCCATATTTGTAACAATGTACAACTTTGGCTCTCCTAGAGTTGGAAATAGAAAGTTCGCTGAAGTCTACAATGCGGTAACGAAGGCCATTTTTTTGCCTAAAAAAACTATAAGGCCATTCACTTAATTTTAAAAGGCTAGATTTACTACTTTTTTTGAAATTGATAAACTGCAACTAGAATTATAATTGGCAAAATTGTCTATAACACACCGAGAAAACGTGACTTCGTCTCCAACACATCAACAAAGTTGTATTTGTTTGTAACACACTGCGATTTTGTGATTTCTTGTCCGAGACACATTATGACTATTTAACAATTGATTTCAGTCTTTTTATCTCAATACTCATTGTACATTAGGACTTTAAACTTGGCAGAAATATACATTATCCTATTATCTATAAATAAAAAATAGTGCCAGATTTTATTTTATTATTTTCATGGTTTGCGGGACAAATTGAATATTAAAACAATGAGCAAGCAAGACAAACATCTGAAAAAAATTAGCCGTATTTTTTAATGATAGATAAAGCAAAAATGTATATTTATGCCAAGTTTCAAGTCCTGATGTATTATGATTATTAAGATAAAAAAGTTGAAAACAATTGTGAAATGACCATAATGTGTTTTAGACAAAAAATCACAAAATCGTAGTGTGTTGCGGACAAATGCAACTTTGTTGATGTGTTACTGATAAATCCACATTTTCTCGGTGTGTTAGAGACAATTTTGCCAATCTTTTATTATATCCGGTGACATGCCATGACGCCCATTTTTCATAATATGTTGTTATGAAATAAGGACCATTCGAGTATGTGTCGGACGTCGAAGTCATTTTGTTGTGTAGTTGTGGAAAAACTAATGTGAAATAATTTATTGATTGGATAAAGAAACAATTGAATCCTTTACAACAACAACAACAAAGCCTTTTATCCCAAACAAGTTGGGGTAGGCTAGAGATGAAACCCATAGGAATCACGAAAAGGAGAGACCCAAAAGGGACAAGAGACAAAAGGTAGAGTTAAGGGTAAGCAAGAAGAAAGAAAAAGGGTCACGGTTCGGGCATATGTCTATTGCTAGTCTCCAAGCGCTCATATCCATAGCTAGTTCCTTAGAGATATTCACTTCTTCACGTCCCTCTTACCGACTCGTCCCAAGTCGAGGTTAGGTCGACCTCTACATCTCTTCACATTATCATCTCGCCTTAGAACCCCACTACGCACCAGCACTTCCGGAGGTCTCCGTTGAACATGTCCGAACCATCTCAGCCAATGTTGAACCAATTTATCCTCTATTGGTGCCACTCCGACCTTTTCCCGGAACAATTAGTTGGATTCAATCTGCTTCGCATCCAAATAACCGATGTCCAAAACAATTGAATCCTTTGTCTTGAAATAATTTGTTGATTTAATCTGCTTCGCATCCATGATATATTGGGTAAGAAATTCTTTAGAAAGTTTATATTGAATATGAATAATTGAATATATTGTCGTGAAGTGAATGGGCAGCTGCATAGGAATTTTTTTAGAGAAGATATACAAAATGGTATATTCTTTGTATGGGAGGAGAGAGAAAGTAGAGATAAAAAAAGACATGGAAGGAGGAATAATCCAACTAATTGTTTGAATGTAGAAAATTAGATTACAAAAATTTCTTATCCCTCTGTGGTATAGTGATTAGAGGATCCTAGCTATAAGCCTATTTAATGTCAACATCAGAGAAGATTACCTCTAATATAGACAGGTTATTATCAGCTTTTGATGGTGAGCTTTAATGGAATATTTTCTTTTTATGTACAAGGCATTCAGAAAAACAAAACTACAGAGAAATGAGCTGAGATACGTAATTAGCCATAGGTCATGCGTATTTACTTAAACAAGACTTCAATGAGTAATAATCATATCAATTATAGGTAAATTGTCATTCTTATATTCTTTATTAAACAGTTGAATTTTTAAAAATAACAAGATGTATTTAAAATATTTTGCTGGACTATTATGCAGAAAGTAAAGGACAGTTGGAGAATTGTCAATCACCGAGATATCGTTCCAACAGTACCACGTCTTATGGGATATTGCCATGTAGAAGCACCAGTTTATCTCAAATTCAGAGATGTTAAAGACGCGCTAGTACTTCTTTTATCCTATCTAGTATATTTTCTGGTAGTTTTGTCACTCAGATCTGCGGTTCTGTTTCCAATACAAAAAATTAAATTTGTATCTGGTGCAGGCAAACAATGAAATTGTAGATGATGAAGACCAAGGTGATGCCATAGGGGAATACACGCCTGATGTTCTTGTTTCCGAATTTGTGAGTGCCTTTGCTTTCATTCCTACCAATATGTCCTGATGCTTTCCAACTGGCAAAATAGTTTCATTGAGCTTTCCAAACGTTCTTTCTTTAATATACTAAAAAGTGGACAGATGATACTTTCAGAAAAAAACACTATTTCATACATAATTTTCATAAATTGGCCATTAATTTCCTGCAGATGAAAGGAGAGAAGCAACTTGTGGAAAAACTACTGCAAACAGAAATAAATCTACTTCGTTCCATCAGGGATGGTTCTGCCCTTATGCAGCACATGGAAGACTTTTACTATGTCACACTTCTAGAGGTTTCCTTACATCGTATAATTTATCCTTGTGTCAAAAGCTCCTCCAGTCAAATCAAGACAACTAAATTGCAATTAAATCGATGCAGAATGTGAGATCAAGGTACCAGGTGGTTGATAGTTCAAATGATGGATACCGCGAGTTCACGGCATGACCCTAGTAAAGGAAGGACGGTGTTATAATTATAAGCTACTATGAAGGTGCTATCAGGTGTGCGATCTTTGCTCTTCTCGATCAAAACGTGCACATCCCTGTGACTGACGATACCATTCACACATTTTAATGTACATATTACGCTCATTTTGTATTTCTAGATCTACAGTAGGATTAGGAAAAAGGATTTCACAGGTTTACTGACGTTGAGCATCGTCGCTGCTGTTGGTGAGATGTTCTTATGAGCTGTATATTGATTGACATAGCTACTAGCTAGTACACAATGTGACTCATTTGTATGACCTACAATTTTTTCAAGTCTGGTTTCAGGCCTATTTCCTTTACGAATTTGAACTCACTAGCCATTTGCCATTCAAAAGCAAATAAACTTGTCAGAAATTGCATCTACCCATTTCTTTCTTTACCTGCTTACTCAAATTTGGGCGTCCCATTGCACTACGGTTCCTCGCACGGATTGCAAGTTGCATCATGCGAACGCCAAGCCCACTGCTCCCGCAGTACAGTGCCTTGCACACGGGCACAGTGCTACAACACCTGCCGCACTGCAATGGCACGAGCTCTGTTCGCCTGTCCTCAGGCGCCGTCAGAAGGCGAGGTCATCGCCGTTCTCCCTGTCTACCGGCCGTCGCCAAAGCAATGGACAGACAAGATCGAGGGTGGTCAAGCACGACACGACTCGGGGACCTCTCACACACCACGGGCTCATGCGATAGTTCGGGACGAAACCGACCCGTCCCGTTCTCAAAAAAAGGAGAGACCGACCCGTCGCAACCGAGCCCCCGTTCCGTCCGTCCACCCGGCTCCGCGATCAGCACAGCAAGTCAAGAACTCACCCCTCGCCGCCACCACCGCAGCCACCAGCGCCCGAGGGATTCAGTTTCTGGCGCGGGATTCAGGCATTTGATGGCGGCGGTGGCTGAGGAGGAGCCGCGGCTCCTAGGATCCGTTTCTGAAGCGGAAGACGCGGTCGAGAATGACGCCGCGGTGGGGCAGGAAGGGCGAGCGCGAGGCTACGACGACGAGGAGATCCTGCTCTTCATGGACTCAGTGGACGGCTACCTCGTCCTCATGGATTCCCTCTCCTCTGCTCTTCGCCAGGTACGCTGCTAGCCAGTGTTGTTCTCAAGTCCCGCGCATGATCCCTTGGGTTTGATTTTGGAACACACTGACTCGAAGCTAGAACTGGTGCTAATCTATCCTTTGTTTCGTATTCCGCGGTTGGACAAATCCTTGAGCAGCAGAGCATGTTTCGACCAAACATGGTAGTATTTTAGTGCCAGAACTATTAGAATTCAGAGTCTGAAAGAGATGCTCCATCAAAACGTTGTGAATTGTAGTTATGTGTGAACTCTTAAGTTGTTCTCACATTGTGCATTATGTGACAGATGCTAGTCTTACTAAACTGTAGTGCGTTGAAAACTAATCTAGATACAGATAGACAATTATAAAGGTGCCCTCCTTTGCATTGTTCAAAAAACATGAATATGTAGTGCCTGTGACGCTCCCAGATCTCTTTTGATTTTGACCCGCATAAGAAGATTCAGTTAGATAAAACATTACTTTTTTTGTTCTTAGGGGTGGCTCGATCTGGCAAGTGCTCGCCATTCCATGGGCCCATCACGTGTTTCAAGTACCCTGTTTAATCACAAGGAGCAGTCTGCTTCCACTAAGCTGCAGGTGGTTGATCATGCTGATGTGGAATCATCAGGTAAATCACTTCTATTATATAAATCTATATTAGCAAGACAAAAACTTGCTACTGATATTAGAGATTAGAGATATATTTGTTTGGGATGAAGTCTATTTTACACCCTTCAATTATTGCCAAAGCCCGATTCAACACTGAGCATGCTACACTAAAACCAGTCATTCCAATCTCTTCAGCTTTTGAAAACTGCCATATTTCCCCTCCTTGGCCCTTTATAAGCATCTGTCACACTAGTTTTCCTCATGTGATGGGGAAATTATATTAGTTGGTCATTAAAACAGCATACATGTACGCTGGGACACATGTATCTGTCACTAGTTCTCCTGGTTGGTTAAGTGCACGCTTACTTGTGACCCCCCCCCTAATGGGGGCTTCTTTAATGTAATTTTTAACTCAAAAGTGTTCTTCAATCATGGTTCAGAGTCAAAACCACTCTTTACTCTGTCAAAGTGGTGTGTACAAGAAAACTCTGCCTCCAATAATGATGAGCCTATGCAAACTGGTACTATGCCAAAGCTGAGGCATCGAGGATCAGCTACTGTCCCAGGTACCAGCCTGTACCCTATTTTTACTTTATCTTTCATATGTGTTAATAATTAGACCTTATTGCTCACAGCAAATCTTTCTCTTTTTTTCAAGATGGAAACCTTGAACGGGACACAATCACTGCAGAGCCACCTACATATGCTGACACTAGCAGTCATGTAAGTTTAGTAGTATATAAAAATATTTAATCATGAGGATTAGCATGCTAAGTTGTGAAATTTTTCATGGATGCAGTAAAACCTATTAGTCTAGGGTCTTTGGCCTTGTAACATGTACTTGTTCTTCTTATAAAGTCTATAAAAAAGATGCTGCTATGCTAGTTCGTTCAAAAAGAAGCTTTAGATGCTTTTGAGTGGTCAGTGTGGCATTCAAGATTTGCCAATGTTATAGTAAATGTTACTCAAATAACATACTATTGAATTACACACCGAATGCAACGGGAACCAAGCAGTCCGGAAATTGGTATTGGATTTGTTTGATAAGTTATTTTACTAGCAAGAAAGCGGTACAGTTTTAGTTAGATTTTTATCTGCAGCTGAGGTTTTACACATCTGCATTTTTTTTGGGATAGCTAGACTCTGAAATTTATCATTTTCTTTTTATTTAATTTTCCAATTTTATGGCTCAGGTTCAGAGAGCAAGATCAAAAGCATTGTCAGTATTTGGAGGATTGGTATCTCCAAAACTAAGGACAGCCCAAATTTCATTTGAAACAGGTTTGATTCTTTCTTACAAAAGTGCATACTAGGTTTTTCCTTGTCTTATCTAACTATGTATTTATTTGATGCAGCACTTGAATTAATTGTAGGGCTAGCAAATTCAAGGTCAAATATACTTGCTAGTTTCTCTCAGATAAAAGAGTGAAACTGCACTTATTGTTCTAAGAGTTTGTACTCCTGGGCACCATCTATGATTCACGATATTGCTGACGATGCCCTAAGAACAAATCTCTCGAGGACTAACATGCAGTAGTTTCATCGATGGATCAAAATTGTCAACTAAGATATCTACTTGGGACTGTGCTGTGATAACTATGTATAAGGTGTGAAGTGAAGATGTTTCCTGCACTCATTATCATATGTGTGAAGTGAAGATGTTTCCTGCACTCATTATCATATAGTCTCCTATTTCTTTTCAGCAAGAATCTACAACTTTTTTGGTTAAATTATAAATTTGTCGCTTGCAGAATTTTATGTGCTCGTGTTGGATGTTCATACATCTCGTGTTGGATGTTCATACATTCCTGGCGTGGATGTTCCTTAGAAAATATTGCTCAAGCCAGCATCGTTATCAATTCATCAAAGTAACCCAGGATGTAAACTGCACATTTTTTATATTATTATTATATATGTGAAGCAACCACCGGTGCCTTTCAAGCACTGTAACACAACTCTTTATATTATCAATTATATATGTGAGATGCAACATTAGTCAATGCATCTCTGAACAACAGAATTTGTGCTTACATTAACAAGCGGTTAAGAACGATTTTCATCTTTTGGTAGGTGCCCAAGGTGCTTGAGATACCAAAGAGCCCCCTGTGCTGCATGCTCTTGTGCAGCCTTCTTTTGTAGCTTAGGATCGCTATAGCACTCCAAAAGTGTTGCTGAAGCTCCCATGATCTGAACAATAACCTTGCAAGTGAACCTGCCATATATTACATACAAATGGTATGATTATGTAAGGAAGCATGAAGCATGGGTCATCTTGGTGACTAGACGGCAATATAGAATATGGCTCATTTACCACGTGTAGCCATAAAAACTAAGGTTCATAAAAGTCACAAGCCATATGGCTCAGAACACGGATACAACAAATGTACTTTGAATTTTGAAAGGTAATTACATTGTATAAAAATGAACATACTGAAACCACATGAATAAAATTATTGTATTTTTCAGAGATTTTTTAAGTAGTAGAATGTCCACATGAACGATATGGCTCAAAAGCGGTACATAACATTCCTTGTATGCTGATGAAATTATAATAATATAGTAGAATGTATCACCAAAAGTAATGAAAACATTATCCGAGGACATAATTGTAATGCAGAAGATGAACTTACTGTGGAAGGTGACTGGGTCCTTCGTCTTTGCATATCTCAAATTCCGGAGGTTTCCAATAGTTTGCAGCACATAGTTCATAAAGAAATGACCTTGCTGTTTTACGAACCATATCACCTACCAAGACAAACACCTCTAAATATTAATCAAAATCAAAGTGTGGTTTCCATGTTCTCCATAAACATAGCCTCTAAAGATATGTACCATACAATATGACGTAAGTTGTACATCGAGCACATCTCAGGCAAACTACAGTGTTCAACTATATGTGTACTTTAGTAATGTGAAGCCAATGAATTAGGTTAAGTGTTCATTAAAGTCATGCTATTGTCCCTTCCATACGGAACAGTGTTGTTGTAGCATATTTCCTAATCTGTGCTACCAGGTTGGTGAAACTTATAGTTGACACCTTGCATGCTTCATTTAAATTTTCAGATGGAGATCACATTTATAGGAAACGAATATTGAAGCTCATAGAAAAAATATACCATGGTATTCCTTTTGTTTGCTTTTATCAGTTGGCCCTCTGGACAGACAAACATTCTGCATCACCGCCATGAGCTGATTTTTCTTTCCGTTATTGTCAACCTTGTTACCTCCTGTACTTTGAATGGGGTTTTGAGAGCTACCAGTTATAGGCACTTCTCTATTTCGAGAAAAGATGTTTGCATCCATTTCTTCAGTCGTTTGTATATTATTCATCTGTGCAGATATATCGGCTTCAACTTTGACTGGTTCTTCATCATAGCCAATCAGTATTGATTCATTTTTCCTAGCCACATGCAAAATTTCCTCCAGCGACTTGCTTCTATGCCTGTACCCATAATTCTGCATGAACACACAAAGATTAATGAAAACCACAACAGCAAGTTGGCTCTAGCATGCCTTTCAAGTAATAGGATGAATGAATAGTACTGAAACTACTGTCTCTACAGAAACATGCAACTTTCATTTCATTACATAACAACAAAACATTATTCCCTAGATGCACAATTTGTGTAACAAATTGGCAAACGTTACCACAAGAAGATGTCAGATAATGTTTCTTTTTTTCTAGAATACGCAGGAGAGCTGCACATCTTTGTATTAAGAAAGAAATGGTCAACGACCTTTACATGATGCGATCCACTTTTTGTTGGTCGCTTGGTAGTTTTACAATTTAAGAGTGAAAGCTCAAGAACTATCTGAATGACCCAAATTCTGCATGTACAGACAATTTAAGAGTTCAAATAATGCTTATACAGTGCTGCATCTACAGACAACCTGAATGACCCAAATTCTCATGATTGCACGTAAGAGTGAAAGAAAAAAGGAATGAAAGGTAAAGATGCCAAAATGTACCTTCAGTTTAGAAAGTATTTCTTGTGCAGCCATCTTCCTAGCATCTTTTGAATTCCGGTTTGCTGCAGTACAACTTATTGTCTTGCCATTTATGTTAACTTCTACTTTGACATGGTACTCTCCATCGGTCATCACAGGTTTTGGAAGAACCAACTCAAAACCATTACATTGACAAAGTTCTCGGATTTCTCTCATAGGATTGATGTGCATGCCAGAGAAGCTCAATACTGGCTTTAGAAGCATAAGCATTAATTTCCAAACATAGTTCAAGTTGAAGCCACAATCTAAAAGAACAGCACCAACACAAGATTCAACAATATCACCAAGAACCTACATAGTTAACATAAAAGAATATAAGCTTACGATGATAAACGATGTACCATGGTTAGTCTTCTGTAATAAAGTAATTATAATTTTGGACCATGTCTTTCTACAGCACCAAAAAAAGGTTATGAAAGAAGCTAATGCAAAATACTTTCTTTTAGAGAAAGGGCTCATAAAACTCCATAGAAAGTTTAATTATCAGTTTTACAGCCAAAAGAAAAGAATAAAAAAATTATTGAATGCAATGATAGTTTGATACCTTTGGACATGCTGGTTCTTCTAACAAGTCTTTCTCTGAGTTGGAAAGATTAACATAATTCTCAAATCTCTTCACTGCTTCCGTAAGATGGTTAGAATCCTTTATAAGATACTTGTGGATAGATTTCTTAACTGCTACATAAGCAAATGAATTATTATTGACAGCTAATGATTTCAGATCTGTTATTTGACCAGGCTTTAGATCTGGGTATGTCGAGTAGAGGTATGAGGTCATCAGATATTCCAAAACAGCATCTCCAAGAAACTCCATCCTCTGGTTAGAACATATTCAAGTGAGAAAAATCGCCACTATTAGAAGTGTACACTAACGATAAGACAAAAAGAAGGAAACGAAAAGAAAAAAAAAGGAGGACAAACCTGGTAGCAACCTCCAGAATGCTTATTGAATGAAGGGTGTACAAATGCTTGAAGAAGCAGACCCTTATGCTTGAACTTGTAACCTATCAATTCCTCAAGCTCAGCAACATCAATGTAGTTCATGAGAGACAAATTGGTGGAGCTGGCATCTAGTACTCTATAGAGAGCTGAAACTTTAAAATCGGCTTTTATTCCCACCCAGCGCAGGAATGCAAATGCAGCTTTAAATCCACACTCAACAATAAATGCTCCAAGAAGTGACTCAACGACATCCGCAATTGTCTTCCTATGCAACCAATGATGCGATTTTGTACACCTCAAATTACAGTTTTCTCGTTTATCCAGGTCGACATTCTTCTGGTGTAAACTTTCTTCTGTATCGGCAGTGCAGATGACTTTACAAGGTCTTCCCAGAGCAAAGAATTGAGTTGGTTCAAACTGTTGATCCCGTATGTATACCTAATGTTTGCAGAAAGATGCTTAAGATTTTTATACATAATACAAAATTTCATGGGAAACATTTTATGGTGAACTGAAATCAGTATCACCAGCAGCAGTTAAAAGCCTCATACAAAAAACACAGCAGTCACAATTTTTTACTTAAATGTTAGAAGACAAAACATGTTTAACAACGTTGGCAGGTAATTTGCCTAAAAAAACGCTGGCAGGTAATTACCAACATATTGCACAACACAGCAACGCTATTACATTACATATCCTAGTAAAAGAGTAAAAGACAAAAAAATGATATTGCAGTTATATAGGTTGTTGATAAAAAAAAGTACAAAAACAATTGGTATTTCAGTTATATAGTTATCTGGTGCTTGTTTTCCACCCTATTAGCAGCCCAAGGATGAGCACACTGAAACTGGTCTTGAAACAATGAAAATAACACCTATATCACTCTTAAAGGAAATAATAGTGTGGTTACTAATGGAATCAACTGACCTGCAAATTTCTTCTAATTGATAGCTCATATAGATTTGAATTATTAACTACAGCAGAACGTCTCCTAGTCAACTGGCCTTCATCAAGTCCCTCATATGAGATGAAATTGTGTCGCCCAACCACATACTTCAAGAAAGCATCACCTAGAACCTCAAACCGCTCCAAAGACATCCTCTCCAAACACCTTTCAGTAGTCAATGCTTCAAGGATCTGAAATAAATTCGTCATAAATCACAATTACTTGCAGCGTAGATAGCAAATTAAACTAGACCTTTCACATCAACAGAAGAATTGATAATATGACTTACACCCAAAGCGCTAATCTGAGAAGCCTCGGGAAAAGAAGAAAACATGGCATCCTTCAATTCAATAGCCACCAACAAATTCTCCAAGCGGCACATTAAAGATGGTAGCAAAGACAAAGAACTACCCATGTCTTTTGAGAACCCAGTTATCTTCAAACAACACAGCTCTGGAGGTAACTCCACAAAATGCTCCACCAATTCACGACCTTCGATTTCTTAAGACACAAAAAAAGGACAGCACACAAAAAAGAAAACAACAGCATCAAAAACAATATACCCAGATCAGAACTATTAATAAGGTACAGTTTTTCTTCTTAATGCAATTGACAGTATTCTTTTTGTTCAAGATAAAAAACACACAGAAGTGGGTAGTTATAACTATCATTGATGAAGATAACTCCAGCTGTTCCCTTTCTGTTGATCTATTTACAATGACGATTAATGGGGAAAGGTGGGCAATCCACTTTCAGCACTCAATCATATGCCTCACTCAAGCCTTAGACGTGGAATTGAATCACTTGCAATTTATTTTGATAAAACCGACACTTCAAGATTCAAACTCAAAACCTTTGGCCCTGATACCATATTGAGCTATTATCTACATTTTTCGATACTCTGACACGGGCACGGCGATACAGCCATCACCGAAAAATAGCAATACGCCGATACAGCAAATATATACCTAATATCCAATTGAAATTCCCGGTTTGGCTGTTGATTTTGATCTAGGCGGGGTTGCCTGCTCCCAACGGCCAGCGGAAGCTCGTTTCCAGCTAGCAGCGTAGAAGACAGATAGGAAAAGATGACTTGGACACCTTGTTTTAGATCTCAAGGGCTTTAGTTGAGCTGTGAAACAGGTATGACATATCGAGCGTATCGGGAAGTAATGTGGTATCCTGCCGTATCAGATACGGGTAAGGCAGTGTTGCCGCGTATCTGAATTTTGTAGGCTATTATGCACCAAAGCTTATGGGGAAAGGTGGGCAGTTCACTTATACTTCAGCAATGACAACCTCAGCTATTGAGATTCAAGCAATGTCCCTATGGGCTAATGATCTGGTTAGAAGAGAGATTAGATATTTTATATAGGTACCACATAATCATATGATGATGTTCTCCCATTAATGTGGGATTCTTGGAGTATTAACAAAGGGCTATTCATGAATAGAGGCATCAACAAAATAGGCCCTAATTCCATTAGGTAAAGTACTTGATTTACCAACTGTATTCCATAGTTCCAGACATGTACGCACACGTAACAAAAAAAACATTTTCCTTCATTTCGAAATAAAATGTGTGCTGAGGTGGATATACACTGATCCTAGAAAATTGCACCATAAATTTTAGAGATGTTAATGAAATCATGTCCTCACATAACGCAAGTTTGCTTGAATATACATTGCAGATAGCAATCAGTGACATTTCAAATTAGAAAAATTGAACAAAGTACTGTAATAACAAAATGGTGATATTAGTAAACAAAAGTGACTTTATTTAAAAATTAACTAACCTGTCATCTCTTGTCGATTGTGAAGCAAATTACGCAGATTGAAGAGTTGTTTAGCTCTCAGAAGTGGCTGTTCAGGATGGGATAGTTCGATGCCAAACCTGATTTCAATAAGCATATCAATATAAACCAGTAGAATAGATGCATGGTTTGTTTTGGTGGGTACGAGCTCAAGACTAATGGTGCAGAATTATAGATACATGACTTGCACAAGATCAAAGTAGATACTATATACTTTTTGTAATACAACTCTATTATAAAAATATGGGCACATCAATTGACATTTTCTTTAGCTATTTAGCTCCCAGGAGGATCATATTACACAGTGGAAGACTTGTAGTTCTAAAATTGTATGCACAACCCAAAATATTCTTATGATATAATTATTTTGGTCATGATTAGTGTTGAGAAAATGCAATAATGATAATAATAAATATGCTAAGGAAGACCATGTAAGAAATAATTTATTACTACCTTTCCTTAAAATGTTCCTCATAGGTTGCACCGTTGAGCTCACTTTTAGCATTTATTTCATCCAGAATGATATCAACAAAGAAAAACAGATGGTTGTGGGGAGTGAAGACCAAACTGCCAGTCACATCTGCTTTATTGTACGTTCCGTCAAGAAGCTTCAAAGACTCTTCTGGCAAATATGTATCATGTGGAGACAAACCCATCGAATGTTGAAATACAGGTGATGCTAAACACCGCTTCACTGTTGGCCAGTCAATCATAAATTTATCGCCATAGAACTTTTGCTTGATGGGAAGCAGCAGGTAAAATGTTGAACTAATTTGTAATGCAGCATCACTCTTTAACATAACATAAGATGAAGTGAACTCAGATCTGTCCAGGAGTACCTTCAAAAACATTTCTTGGAAATTGTGTGCAAGCATCATCTGAAAAAATGAAATAAAACACAATCACATGTCAAAAAATACTCATGACAGATTGTATTATCATTTGAAAAGATGAGGAAGGCAGTGCCTCTTCTTTGTTAAATCTAATAGTTCCTATATATTTAATTCCTGCTCTCACAATCCTTGCACGAGCAAGATGCAATTCAACATCCAACTTTTCAGCTTCCTTTGGAAGAGGATCAATCACAAAAAGACCAAACATCTGATATCTTCTATCCGCTGGAGTGGGAATAAATTCTATGTAGTAGAAATGCAAGTTTAACGGACTATCCAGTTTGCATCTTGAAGGTCTCAGAACTGCAGGAATCAACATCTCATGAAGCTCTTCTCTTAGACCTTCATCTGAAACATAAAAAAAATAGTCAAGCCGAAGCACTAATGTTTCCTAAATATTCTCTAAAGAATGATGGGGACCATACCATCGATGTTGTCGATTTCTGAAATGTTTATTGTTGATGGTACTTTGATCTTTCTAGAACCTGGGCCAGGCAGAAGAAAATCCGTCAAAGCACCCAGTTCATGAAGTTTTATGCATGCTTTTAAGCATGCATCTCTTTTAGCTTCATCTTTTGATGGACACGGTTGCCCATTCACTTGACGAAAAGCAGCATTTGGTGGAAGAATTAGTCTGCAGACTATTCCCTCAACATCATCAACGTAGAAGAATGCTGGGGAAGGAATAAAGAACCTGCAACAAGTTGATTTAGTCTAGTAAAGGATTGCAAGATACAGACTAGGTTGAGTATTAATATGTCGTTACATACATATCTCTAGGAAGGTTGTCACAGTATCGATGCAATAGTGATACACTGCAAGCAGTGCTAATGGAAGCACCAGTGTCATTCACTCGATAGATGTTCTCTTCAAGGCAATCGAACAAATCATCCGAAGTTCTCAAGTTAATCTCTTTATTCATAAAGCTTTCACCAGCAACATAATCATCAAGCAACTTCTCCTGACATTGATTTCCCCTAGTATATATCAAAACAAAGAACTTCAAGGTCTAGAACCAAAAATAAAAAACTAAATAAAAGCAATGTTTAATAGTACTAAGGTAGACCAGTACAGTATTACTATAGTAGAAGGGGAAAAATGACCTCTCTAGGAGAAAAACATATTTAGATTTAGCCATCCGAGCACGTCCCCTGGACTGGATAAAGCTAGAAACAGTTTCTGGAAGATCAAACCGCACAACAAGGCAGCACGTCTGAATGTCAAGTCCCTCTTCACCTACACTAGTAGCAACCAAAAGATTCACCTGCACAACAACAACAAAGCCTTTGTCATTTCCCTCAAAAAAAAAAAAACAAGCCTTTTAGTCTCAAGCAACTTGGTGGGGTAGGCTAGAAATTCACCTGCAAGAAGTTAAAAAAATACCATGATAGAAGAAACACAAACATGTATACTGGCATTGTCAGAGATGACAAAAGTATTGACGACCCAATTCAGAATGTATACCTTGCCTGAAGAGAATTTTTCAACGATAGAGTCCATCCGATTCCTTGACATGTTCTTCAATCCTGAGTGGCATCCCACAAGGAACTCACATCTCCAAAAATCAAGGCACTTCAAATTCTGGAGAATGTGTGCTATTACTCTTGCCACAATGATTCTTTTCACAAAAACAATACACTTCATATTTTCCTCTAGCCTGTTTGTTCAAAGGAAAAAAATGTTATCAGTACGATGAAAAAAGAACCAAAGGCAGAAAAATAATTTTAGATTCGTTTCAATAAAAAAATTGTAATTGCTTTGTATTCAGATGGGTTTAGGGT
Organism: Chloris gayana; assembly: GCA_031894775.1. Taxonomy (NCBI): domain Eukaryota; kingdom Viridiplantae; phylum Streptophyta; class Magnoliopsida; order Poales; family Poaceae; genus Chloris; species Chloris gayana. The sequence goes on along the minus strand of JAUNZO010001517.1, from coordinate 28,382 downwards.
TTCTAGGACATCGTAAGCAACAATTATGAGTGTGTTGAAATTTCCTAGCAAGATTGCTTTCCTGGAATATAATAGCACAGATCAAAATTAAGCACCTCACGACATGGTAACTTACAGCTTTAAGCGTAGTATATTTCTTGGAAATAAAAGATGTATTTCTGAAAATGGTAGGAGCACAGGTAACTATGCTTACCTGTATCTTGAAAGAACATCAATGAGAACAGAAAACTTTTTTGAGAAGAAAGGTTCTTCCAGCGTCTCCAGATCAATCCAATCAGCATCGGTACCTAAAAACAATTCTTGGTAGAATTACAAAACTGATGATTTAAAAACATTTACGTATTCATACTATGATTATTTTCAATAAGAAAAAGAGCTCCATGATTTGTCATGCTATTATTTGGATGCAAAGCAGCGTCTTGAATAGCAAACTAGAAACAAGTACATCCCAGCTAAGTGCTTACAAGAGACAGCAAGGTACTCACCATCTAGGATGTTGTTACCTAGAAGAGAAATCGCTTTGTTCAGGTAGTGTCCTACAAAGGTGGCACGAGTGTCGTTAAGTCCAACCCCTTTGCATCTTGACTACTAGGAGACAGAAAGGTCCTTGCAGCCTGCACTACAGTGAAACAAACAGTATCAGATATGTGTTATGGTGTGGCACTTATTTTGCAAAGGCAATACTTAGAAAAGTGTGCTGTGCCACAAAAACTATGCCAAATGAAATAGACACAAGTGTGGAAATGTTTGGTACAAAATGCATCCCTCCCTCCCAATTAAGGTGGAAATATATAGGGATGTTTTGGGAAGCGAAAATGACAAGTAATATGGGAAAACTGGAGCAAGCTAGAATGACAAGTAAATATGGGACGGAGGGTATATGTCATGCACGTTCTAGGAAGAACTGTGGTGTGGTAAGATTTAGCCTGAAGCCAAACATGCAAACATGGACGGAAAAACAGCCAAGCATACAAAGCTGTCAAAAGTGAGTACATTTTGAATTCAGATTTTTTTATATAAAAAAAGTAGTAACATGGGTAGTATCATATGTGGTGTTTTTTCTAGAATAATCCTCTAATCAATCTATAATCCTAGATAGGACAATGGTTAGCTTAAGTCCTAGGCACCCAAACAGATGCTTTGTTTTCAAGTGAGGGCCAAAAAAAAAAACTAACAAGTATGGGAAAAACTACAAATGCATCTCTAAGATGCAAAAAGGTGTTCTCCATTCTGTTTCTTCATACAATAAGAAATGTATAGAAATTGGCAGCTTCATACACATGTAAGCTATTGATTAGATTTTTGAAAATGCAAGCTATTGATTATACCACAGAAGGAACAGCCAAGCACTGCAAAAGGTAAAACATTTACTGAACAAGTTGCTACAACTCACTTGCAGTGCTCCAAAAAGACCAATTTCTTGCAAACAGAAAATCAATTGGTCATGCAACCTCCATAGGGACTTCAGTTTCTTTTGAGAATCCTTGAAATCGCATAGGCTCTCTCTTAGCATGCATTCAGACTGCTCAAAGCTCGATAGGAGTAGTTGAAGGACAAAGAAAAGAGTTTAACTCATAAGCTCATGTCACCTGGAACAGCAATAAATCCAGCATACCCGAAGAATCAAACTTTACCTGAAGCTTAAAGACCTCAAGCTCTTTGCTGTAAGTTGCAGTAAGGTTAAAGTGACTAACTGGGCCATAGAAGTACACCTCAGTCTCAGGAGAAGCAACCACACTTTCAAGTTCTACATTATCGACTGAACAAACCTATACATCATGAGTGTTACAAGTTTGTTTTGTCAAGAAAAAAGACACAAGTCTCATAAAGGAAAATGTCAATACCACTATGCCTGAAGCCCAGTGGATATGTGGGGAACAGTACAATGTACCTTTGCATTAAGTAATTCCTCGAGACTGTTGATACATTTAGTGTAGTTCAGTTTATTAGACCCGCCTGTCAAAGAAAATATAGGAATGGTAGATACTCAGGTTCCTAGTAAAAACGTTGAAAGTTCTGGACTCTAGGGAAGCAAAGAAAAGAGAAAGGAGAGGGTAGTTTGAATATCAGCATAAAGGAAACAAATAAAGGCCCAAATGATGGCATGAGACAAAAGATGGAAATAAAGTAAATACGTCATTGCAGCCGAAGCACAGTAATACCATAATCTGGCGTAAAATACTTGTGTTAAGTTGCCAATACCTTTTCCGATAATCGGTGAAGCAGTCATTCCAAAAACACGTGGGGGTTTATCAACATTATTATAGAATTCCTGAAATATAGTTACAAATATTTTCAGATTGAATTACCATATATCATTGAATGTATTAAATTGTACTTAAGACATGGTAACTCTTCATCATTTGCACAAGTTAACCTGCTGCAGTTAATTTTTATCGACTGGCTGTACTAACTACCTGATCAGGCCCTACAGCTCCAAAAGGTTGCCTAACATGATAGATTCATTAACATAATTGGTAAATCGAGGGAAAAAAGGAAGCAAGTGGCTCCAAATGGTCACCAGGTCGTCCCTCAAAGCAACAGTAGCATGCAACATGGAGAATACAAGGATATACATATTTATATGGGAACAGAAAGGGCCATATCCGTTTCAAAGTAATACACAACTATATCAGGAGCACCTAACATCAAATCCAGCAGAAGTATGCTGTTATAGGTATTAATTATATTAGCAAATTCAGATACAAAGAAATTTAAAATGCTCTTAATGCACAATGCGAACATGAGTAGCTTTAGTTCTCTACATGCTTATGTATGATGTGTACCTTCCTGTGAAGTATGATGTACGACTTTACTACTTGATATGCATGAATAACTGATAGTATGTTCTTTATGTCAATATATAACAATGTTAGAAATCATACAACCTTCATAATTTGTGCATATGGATGCCTCTTTTGAGCTTGTGCGTGATGGCATTCATCAAATATCAAAAGTGCAACTGAGGTCATCTTGATGAAGCAATGCCGCAAATTATGCAATAATATTTGAGGAGTCATTACGAGGACCTGAAGTTGGCAGAGAACAACGCACAAGTTAGCCAGAAAAATCTATGTATGAGAAGAACAAACGATTAAGTAACATACTATTTTGGAAATATTGACCTATCTTTTTTTATAATGTTAGTCAAGAGTCAGAACCCTAGTTTCAGAAGAAAGTACAGGTTTACACACTTTTCTGAAAATCCTTCTGAAGTTCTACAAGTATGCACAGCTTTAACTAATTTATGCCAACTACTAGGAAACAAAATTTCAAAACTGAGATATCACTAGTTAGTTGGCTAACAGCAAAGCCAATGTGTAGAAAACCATACCTCAAATTCTTCAATTTCTTTCTCCCATGCCTGATGATCTCTTGAATTTTTACCGCTTCCGTAGTATCTTTGAACTTTGAAATTTGTTGAATTCATTATCACCATTGCTTGCTACAAAAATATAAACACAGAAGAAGAGTGCTGACTAAAGCATGTAAAGTAGTTGCACCTATCCATCAACAGTTTGAGGGTCTAGTGAGAAGAACCAAAAAAAACAGAGTATATATAGTGAGGAGCAACGAGCTATTGTACCTGGCGGACAAGGGGAATGGTTGGTGCTAAGAAGATGCACACCTCACGGCTGGGTTTGCGAATGAGGTGTCCAAGCTCATACATGAGCAACACGGCAATGTGTGTCTTCCCACACCCTGTGCCAAGGTACGCTATGATGTTCTCCTCGACAGCCCTCTTGCAAAGATCCAACTGATACCTAAATGCCAAAAAATAATACAAATTATGGTATTATTTGAAGGGAAAAAACGGGAACTCGTGGATTAGTAAAAGCTAAGACAATGCAACAAAGCGCTGATATCCCTAACAGTCTAACGTTACTTCAATATAACATTGGTAGAAAGAGCAGACACCATTTGCCACAGATTAAGAGTAACAACCGGAGTAATTACAAGGAGGCAAATCGCTACGAAATCCAATATACTCCCTCCATTTTTTTATGACGTTAAGACAAGAAATTTAGTTCAAAAACGAACTAATCTTCTTGTCCTAATGTCAAGAAAAAAAAAGAACAGAGGGAGTAATTATTAGTAGTAGATCATTAATGCATTGACATGTTCTGTTTTATGTTCTGCACTGCATTGCCTTGACGTAATTGTTGATACATCTCTATGCATGCTTTTACTGCTGACCAACTGCTATCAACAGGAAACCTGACGAGCTAATGATCAGCTGATACGCATTAAACATTCAAAGCTGAAACTGGGTTCAGTTTTAAAACTTGAAAACAGGGGAGCATTGAACATCCAAAAATGCGAACAGTAAGTCAGTAATCCTTCAATTTCTCATGGAAGGGGTGCTTGCAACAAGTCAATCTACAGACACGCGGGGGGGGGGATTGGAGCAACAGTATCGGGCATGAATTGCAGCAGAAGGCAATCGCATTGAAAAACCCACCAAAAACCTCCACAAACTCCCGAATCGGCAACAAACGCAATAGTTTGTTGGCTCTGCACGAGAGAATCGACCAAAAAAGCACCGGCGGTTCCGCTTCTCTACTTCCACGCAGCCAACAGCAGGAACACACCCCGTGGCGCGAGAATCTAAGAACGAATCGGTAGAAGGGCGGGGAGGGCGCTTACTTTCGTGCGATCGTCCTCGGGTCCTTGGGGTCGCGGGCGGCCGCGCTCGTCTCGCCGCCGCGGGAGCTCTCGCCATCTCCGTCGCCCTCGGCCATGGCGGAAAGCTTCGGACCGAAGCAGAGGCAAAAGGGGCGTGGTGTGGGGGAGAAGCAGCAGGACAGAACAGAACAGAACAGAAGGGGGCACTGCCGCGCGAGAAGCGAGCGGCTGCAGTGCACGCAAACGCGCACCTGCACCTGCACGACCTGCGAAGTGGTAAATGAGGCGAGCACGGGAACGGGGGCTCCCTGACTTGCTTGCCCCGTCCGTCAAAAGGGCAGCGGAGCACGAGAGGGACAGCTGTGTCCCCACAGTGATTCCACTGACGTGTGGTACCCATCGGGGGAGGAAAAGCGTGCGCGTGCCCATGCAATTACTGCGGGTGACGCGGCTCGCGATCTAGCCCATGGGCCGAGGTACGATGCTGGGTAGTAGTACTGGATGGAGCGCTCGGGGCTGACGGGTGACCTGGGCCCCCGTGCCATGTGGTTTGGTCTGCCGGTGAGATACGACTGACGAATCTTTCTCCTGCCTCTTTAAAAACAAACGAAAAGGCTGACTGATAGATGTTTGCCAGATTTAAAGGTCACTTATTCTGGAGTAATATCGTCACCTTCCTTTGTTACCTTGAGTTGGTAAGGTTGTGTGATATCATAAGAGAGAAAAGGCATATACAGGCACCCAAATGGTAAAGCAGCTTCACAGTAGAGACAATTATGCTGATTAGTAAGAGACATATATTAATTGGACCATCCACGTTAGAGGGCATTAATCGTAATCATATTATTATTTTCAAAAATAATACTACATCAAAAGATAGTTAACTGTAAAAACAATATTATGTCGTTTTCCTCCCTTCTTGATATACGTACCAGTCCAAATTGGAAACACAAACGAATTTAAAGCTTGCAATTCAGCAAATTTGACTTGAGGCCAAATACCATGTACATGTGAATGAAGACATGGCACCTAAAATGATCATGTAATGAATCTTCACACGTGTATGACATTGGTCACTATTTGATATTTCACCGGACATACCGCATCATCGCCGTATATAGTCCATGTAGCAACCACTTGTTCTATATGTTGGTAATTAAAGTTTGTGTAGTACTAAAAAGAAAGGATCTTACCGTACGGCAACTGTTGTTTTTTTCTTTTTCACTTGGTATGAAGGACATATAAACATGTTCTAGCTTGAATGTTTGATATGGCAAATCTTTTCCTTTAAGTACAAATCACTTGCTTTTTATAAAGGAGATAAATTTACAATCACTTGCATTAAAGAACATAAAATTTACCGTTGGAACAATTTAACATTGCTAGTAGTAATTGAAAATCATGCAATGAAGCGTTGTACGACTAAATCTTTTGTTCAAGGAAATTACGACATCATGTTATGGGTATTGCCTGAACATTTTATTGCATGGGTAACAATGTAAATTATTGTTGCAAAGAGATTATAAGAAGGAATACAAGGGACAAAGCACCATAAGAACTAACTAAATAAATAAAGTAGTTAAGAACAGAGCTATCTATTACAAAAACTAGCCGCACAAACTTATCACTCCAAGCTAGTAGGAGTGCACGATCCCGAGGCATTTGGCATCAACACGACCATAGAGCGAGGTAGTCATGGTCATATGGCATATTCGAATGACAGTTAAGATTTGATTCATCTTCATGGCGAAAAACATTTGTAATCCTATAGTTCCATACATTCCATAGTAAGCAGTTCCGCACTGTACTGAGAATTTTGGAAGGAGACGGGGGATGGGTTCTTGAACATGCATGTACGACTCGATCAGTGTCCAACACAACTGTTGGGAGAGAATATTGGGAGAGAATATTTAACACTGACCATCAGAAACTAAATGTGCGTCAAAGGAAGAGGTGATCGGTGTCTCCACGGAGTAGACAGTACACAAAAGGGGCACTAGCCCGAGTCCCCCATGTGCATGTGCTATCTTTTGGTCTTTGACTCATCAAGCCACAAAATAGCTAATAAGGGAGTAAAGCGGTACCTTCCGCTACAAAGGTTTCGACGAAGTCAATCGTCTGAAAAAAGTGAATGTAGAAATTAGACCTCGTATATACCACAGGCTTTGCTTAATTGTTGGTGCGGAAGTTGCACCACGTCAGCTAGAGGCAACAGTACGTGTTGTTACCGTTTGCCTAAAAATGTTGTTACCGTCTAGCTATAATCAGCCGGGTTAAAAAAGCAAGGAAAATGACGAGATTCCAGAGCCTCCGTGATTCCGCCTCAAGTGCGCCTGGCGCTTCTCCAACTAGTAGTAGTGCTCCAACTGGTTGCAGCACTCGCACCCCCGCGTTTTATTGCGTACCTAGCACTCCTAGCTGCTGCCAGTGCACAACCACACTTCTCTTGCAGTAGAGCTTGTGCTCATGGGCACGACTTCGGGTCCGGTGACCACGGCGGCAAACGCTCCCGGCCTATCCATCATCGTTGAGAAGAACCCGCCGGAGGCGCGCTTGCTTCAGCTCGGCATCAAGTCATGGCCCAAGTAATCAAGGATTCCTATCTCTCTTCCCTTTGCCGCTTCTATATATTTGGCTAGGAGTAGCAGATATACAAGTGCAATTAACTGAACCCCTTTCCTGTGCCTCGTGCGATTGGAAGCAGATGGGGCTGCCCGCCGGGGAAGTACCCGCTCAAGTTTGACGCCGCGCTGACGTGCTACCTCCTCAAGGGCAGGGTGAGGGCCGCCGTCAAGGGCTCCCGGGAGAGCGTCGAGTTCGGCGCCGGCGACCTCGTGGTCTTCCCCAAGGGCCTCAGCTGCACCTGGGACGTCGTCGTCGGCGTCGACAAGCACTACAACTTCGAGCCTTCCTAAATTATTGACACCACACGTCTATCGTTCCTTCTCTTCGTCCGGGTGTGTTATTACCTCCTTCATTTTCTGACGACTAATCAATAAGTCGTTCTCGACGTGTTGTATACACACCTCCGCGACTTGGTATGATTTAGCCGGCTAGGCTTTGTGTGTTAGCCATTAGTTTGCAGAAGTTGCAGGTCAAAAGGAACTGAAGACAGGCTCCATCAGTGAATAGAGCAGAGCTAGTGTAATCTGTTGTTACTAGCACTAAAAAGAACTATACTAGTATATCAGAGCGAGTGCAAAGACGCTTTCGATGCTTTGAATCCATCAGCAGCTAGACCAAAAGCAAAGGCGCAGCGCCCTAACCTGTCTCTATTGCCGTACTATCGTGACACCTGTGTGGTGCCTGCATCACTCATTCTGCCTTTGAACTTAATAATGATGACCGATCGATCACTCAGTCACCCCGGTTCCTTTTTTGTATGTGCGCCTCTGCTTTTCCTGATCTCTTTCATTCTTCAGTGGTTCCGGCCACGGCCGGCAACCCGGCATTGGGATGTGTGAATACACGCGGTGGATGGTGATGCCATATCCGTTGAGTCTGGTCCAGCTGAAAACGATGGTCCTCGTCTCCGCCACTTGGCCTTTTCCACCCTCAGCTCTGCATTTGCGTAACTGCTTCGTTGTTCCTCGTACCGTGGGTCAGTGGATGGCGCTAAGCCTACCAGCACCAGCCTGTGCACTACTAGAATCTCGTGGTCATGTTCATGTCCGTCCATACTCGATGGCGTCGCAGCTGCTCACACGGGTCCTGCACACGCGTTCCCCCGGAAAGCGGGCAAGCACTCGCTTGGGCTCAGATTTCGGCCCAAACAAAACTGGAATGGGACTATGTGGGCATGTGATATGATCCACGTAAAGCTCAATCGTACCCAATAGCCCACTTGACTGCTATGACACTATGACAGCTTCTCTAAAAAAATTATTACAAATCTACCCTCATTTCTAAGTCTAATTTTGATTTCGGACTTCTTTTTGAGACTTTGCATGCGAAATTGAACCTATTGTCACTACGATTACCCCTATTTTCATGGCAAAACTGTAATTTTTTCAATCAAAATAAGAGCAACCATGCAACAACTTGGGTGAAAGCATATCCAATTTTACAGAGTCTAAAAAGAAGTCCAAAATCGTCTTAAATAAGGGCACTCATGCAATTGTCCAAAAAAATACCCCATGACAGCTGAGCTGATTACATTAAGTGATCAAGTCTAAACATTAACTAACGTTGGGAGGAAAGGCGCGTACGAAAGACTGCAGCAGCTCAGCCTCGCTATCAAAGATCCCTCCCTTTTTTGACCAAGGAATATCATGGCTAGTAATAGGTGCATCTGCGCCGGAAATCTTGAATCATTACTCTCATAATAAAGTCAACTCTTAATTTTAGAAGCTACAGATCGATCATTGACGCATCCATGTTCCATTCGTCAAGTTTGTTGATTGGCCACAGTGGTTGGACAACTGTATGAAAGATACGTAGGGATAAATGTGCATCTCTGTCACAAAAGGAGAAACCAGAGTTTTTTTTCCTTTTTTGCCTATGTAAAAAATGTGCATGTGTGTGCGTATATATGAAAGGATGAAAGAGTACTGTAAGATGTTACACCTATTTCATCAATATTTATCATTTTAGAACAAAACTTTTGTAGTGGTACTTAATTTAAGCACTTGTTCTAACCACTTTTGTATTGTACATGCTCCAATGTAGGTTAGTCGTAGTATCGTGCAGATGCATAACTCTAGAAAAAAAATTAGGATTATAAACTAATCGCTAAATGAGATGCGTGGTTTTCTTTTGGTAAACAGTTTCATCAAGTCAGATCACATCAAATGGACAGGAAAATGTCACACCAGCTAGGTACTAGCGCTGACTTTGCATCTTATATAGAGTATACAACTGGTGCTATCCCTGTAAATTAAGTGTTGCATCATCTGTAGCGATAGGGCTCGAAATGGCAACAATAATCGGATAGTAGGCTGAGGAACCCGTCTGCATTATTTTATCGACTAACCAGCTCAGGCGTGAATATTTTTACGAAGAATCTACCGCAAATTGACGGCCAAATGAACTGTATCTGAATCAACTAATGGCACCATTCGATGGTAGAGAAGATACCAGAACTTCGTTTGTTCCCTCGGCAATTTAAAATCGTGATTCTTTACGTATCTGCATCTTTATTTTCTGCGGAATCTCAATCAATCGTTCCTTCTGCCTCTAGTATTCCGATCCTTTCCAGACGTTGTTGCTTCCCTGAAAGAAGCCAAGGTGGACTTTGCAGCATCACTCAATATCAAACCATCACCACCATCTTTCGCTCTCGTTGCCACTGCATCAGAAATAGGTTATACTGGTGAAGCATTCAACTTCCAGCGAGGTCGAGCCTCAGATTACTCAGCATTTGTTTAATATTTATTATCAGTTATACCGAATAATTGCAAACGCTTCAGACAGGAATGTTCTCACAACATGAAAGTATGGAACAAGAACCAAAGTAATGCAAAGATGCAACAAGATTTCAGCTTATTTGAGGTCAGATTATTTAATCTAGATAAAATAATCTAGGTGGGTAAACAAACAGGCCAGCTTATTTGATGAGATTAAATAATCTAGAGGCTAGATTATCATAATCCAATAAGCACCACAATAGGTGCTTGTGGTGCTTATTTTCAACTTTATTTGACAAAAGACTCACTACCCTTGTATAATTGAAAGAAATTACCCACCTTGCCGTCAATGTGGACCCCACCTACCTCACACACACCGCCACCCGCGTCTAGTTCTTCCTCCTATTCTTCAATTCTTCTCTTTCCTCTTTCATCTCCTCTCCAAATCCAATCGATCCTTCATTTTTTTCACTTTCTTACCAGATCCATCGAACAGACGGTCGCAATGGAACCTCCTAATCGCGATGATCCTGAAGAATCTCTCTCCCAAGCCTTAGCCTACCGAAAATCGTTGAAACAAATTTTATTTAGCTATAGTAGCAAAAGGATATTATTGTTTTCTCGCACCTATAAGCAATAATCCAGATAACAATAATCTGGGTAAACAAATACTCCATCTAGATTATTTAATCTAACTTATATAATCTAGAACCAATAATCCAGATTATATAATCTGTTTGGGAAACAAACAGGGCCGAATGCTTGCACTAGTGATCCAATCCATCCCTTGGAGTAGGTATAATTGGATTTGTCATCAAAGGACACTAATGTTTTGATAAATACTAATAAATGACCTGTATATTAAAGTGTAAAGCCACCCTCTTTCGTCAGTCCGAACGGATATATCATTACCTGTGTTCAGAACCAAATACCACACAACACCCATGATGTTTCCGAACTCTAAAGAAGGGGCAGTGGAAGTAATCAAATGGAGTTCTTGCTGAGTTCAATCCTCCTTGTTACTTTGTTAGAGGCAGCGATAGGTTATTTACCACAAGAATCATGTTCTGATATCATTAACATAACAGATCCAGCTCAACGCAAAGCTGTTAAGCGCATGGGGGATTCCGAGTTGCCAAATATGATACGCGCGCAAGCATGTCAAACGTCAGTGACTCTCTAAACCAAGATCGCAAAACTAGTATACAGTATCGATGCTGGTATGTACCACAAGTATAAAGTCATACTCGTCTACTCACATGGCGCCCTTTGTCTGTCAGAGGACAAACAGCTAAATATACTAATTTTTGATACGAGCTCCGGCGAATAGATGTGGAAGCCAACTGTAAGCGGAACTCGACCGGAAACATAACATACTATAACCAACGGGATTGTTCAATTAACAAGACATAATCTAACCAACAGGTAGATCAGATGCTACCGCATAACGATTTCTTGAAACAGAAATCCAGTTAATAACTAAACCAATGCAAAGTCAGGTATCCCAAGCGCAGATGATGGAACACAAGCATATAGAATATAGTACATATAAACAAACTCATAAACAGCTCTTCAGTCTAGGAAGGGGGCATTTCCACTCCCCATTCGGCGAATTAAACTGGAGAGCACGCAAAGCAGAATTTGGCTACTGCAGATGCGACAAGTACGTAGCGTCTTTCCCTGAATATGTAAATACTCGGATGCCCTGGCCTTGTTGTTTACCCGGAAAAAAACCCGACGATTAGTCTATTGCTGCAGGCGATTAGGCAGCAGACCGGCCGGCCGGTCGATAAACAAGTCGGCCGCTGACCTTGCCTGTGGTGATTGATGGCGATGCATGCGATCCGACAGCGTCGGGTCTCCACAAGAGTAACTTGTACCGTTTGGGGATCCTTTATTTAGCTGTTTTGGTCGCCGCTCCCGGTCCCAGACCCAAGTTAATTTACAGCAAGGTGAAGCTGTGACCTAACGTGCGTTAATCACTCGTCTGGTAGATTAATTAGATTAGTTCTATCGATGCAAATGTTTGACAAGTTTCATTACCTTACTTGGTTCTTGCTTGGGGTATCTTCTCAACTTGGGGTTTAGAAGTAAGCAATTTGCCGAATTTTATCCTAGTGTGTTGATTATGTGTCGTAGGGACCTAGATGAATGGTGCTACAGGTTTGCGGCTTGAATTACATACATTTCGAGCCCTTTTCATTTATATGAACGCTTACGTCATGAGAAATGACGAGATTCAAACATTTTGTTTTGCCTGCGATAGAGGTCAAGATTTTGTTGTTAATGGAAAATCGATAATGGTACACGATTTTTGTATAAGTCTACCACTGACTTTTTCGAAGTTTGGAGGCGGTTCGTATAGAAACATCTACTACGCCAAAACCCTGCAGGAAGTAATGAACAAAAAACTTATTTACTTCTCAAAGCCTCCAAAATAATTTTGTATGGTCATCCGTTTTGCACGGCGTCCATTACGAATGTGCACCAGCCAGGTGAGTAGATTATTCACCGAAGAGTTTAGTCACCACAAGATACCCTTCTTTTACGAAAACAGAGAAACTGTCATGCTGACCGGTGCAAAACGAATACTAGTAGCTTGAAAAAAAAAAGGGCCTCCAGGTTCCGTTTCCTGACATATTTAATTAGTACTCATATATTCACACAAAAGTCCTCGACTATGACGTCGTCTATTTGAATCTTCTCCGTTGACATTGCCGTGCAGTGAATCCAAATGATTGATACAGTTTGCTAGCCTGATAGAGCTGTGAAACTGTCCGTCAAGTAGCATGCCGCTGGGAATCAAGGAATCAAGGGGCACAAGGCAGCGTGTTTTATCAGTATAAAAAAATTGTTCATGTGATCTCATACTTCTCTAGAGATTGGTGGTGGCAAAAATGGGACACGCAGTTTTATAAGAAAATACTGTCAGAAGCTGAAATATAGCAAGTGCAGCATGTGTCAAGGTTCTGACGTCCATATGATGTGAAAGGGAACGAGATGGAGGCATCACTAAAATTTGAACAGAGTAATGAATAACATGTTTCTGAGTAAGACTTTAGCAGATTCACCTAACCTTGGCTATACGATCCATATGAAAAATATAGCCTTTGTCATTAAAGTGTCAGTTTTGAAATAGTAAAAGTCAAATCAAGTTAAGACTAATCTCAATGGGAGTATCGTGGTAGTGTCATGAGCATTAAATTTGATGACATGACATGAGAGAGAAGAGAGTAATGAGATATGAGTGTCGTCACCGTGACCCTCCACCGGCACGGTTCTTAAGAATTTGTTCTTGGTAACTGTGTGATGACACTCTCTACTGAGACCGACTATTCTTCTCTCTCATGCCATGTCAGTAAATTTAATGCTCATGACACTCCCATTGAGATTGGCCTAAGTTTATGCACAAGATTATCAATATCTACATATTAAATGAGTACATTATATTATGAAAATAGATTCTGATGAATCTAATGACATTTATTATATCTCCTTGATGTATTTTGTTATGTTTTGATCACATTTAAGATGGTTTGATTTGATGAAAAGCTGTATTTTCAATAAGACGGGGGACTTTGTTTGGTATGCGTTGACAGTACACATGTTTCCTATGCATTGACAAGTGAGCGTTTTTTATGGAAGGATTGACAACTGAGTGTTGGTCATTGATAAGATTCACTCTTGAAAAGAGTATACATGTACCGCCGCGGTTTGAAGACCTTTTTTAAACCAGGTATAACTACGCAGCAAAAGGGTCCTTTTCCACACGCCCTTTCACAAACCAAATAAGATCCGTTTACTTTCTATATAAAAAGAATATAATTTGAGTCGGATCCAAATTTCATCGGATCCTCTCCACTTCTAGTTCATTTTTTAGATACATCAATAGTGTTGGTACAACTCTTGTGTACAAAGGCCTACGAAGATTATTGTGTTTTTTTAGAGGAAAAAGAATGTGTACTGATAATAATGAAGAAAAATGAAATAGACATGTGCGTTAGCATTGTAAAATTTGGCTTAGAACCCTTCAAATTATTATGGGCATGGGCATGGCTAGAGTTCACCCATAGCCCCCGAAAGGGCCGTGCAAACGTACCGGAACCAGAAGTAGTACGGGAAACCAACAAAAGGAATCTTCAATTATTATTAGAAACAGAAAAGTAAAATCGGAAACTAGTTTGAAGCCAGCGCCAACTCACACGTTCCTCTCAAATCAAAGCACAAAAGGATGGTTCTCAAAAAAAAAAAAAAACACAGAAGGATGGGCGTCGGCTCCAGCTACATGTCCAGATTCCGCACAGGGTGTGCGAGATCCCCCGGCCACCACAAAAGATTCACTGCCATCGGGCCCCGCAGCCCTTCACCCGTTCCCACAGGATTCCCTTTTCTCACCCCCGATTTTCATTTGTTTCTTCAAAATCAATTAGATACTGCTGCGAATTGCAGTTTGTTTTCTACTTTTTCTATCAGCATCTCCCCGCACGCCCACCTCCTATAAATCGATCTGTTCTGTTCGTCTCCCCGTCCCATCTCACACCACCACACCCTCCCAATCCCCCTCCTCCAACCGCGGCGGACTAGTGTTTTGGCCTTGGAAGAAGAAGATGTCGACGTGCGCGTCGGACCTGGCGCCGCTGCTGGGCTCGGCGGCGGCGAACGCGACGGACTACCTGTGCGGGCAGTTCGCGGACACGGCGTCGGCGGTGAACGCGACGTACCTGCTCTTCTCGGCGTACCTGGTGTTCGCGATGCAGCTCGGGTTCGCGATGCTGTGCGCGGGGTCGGTCCGCGCGAAGAACACGATGAACATCATGCTTACCAACGTGCTGGACGCGGCGGCGGGCGCGCTCTTCTACTACCTCTTCGGCTTCGCCTTCGCCTTCGGCACCCCGTCCAACGGGTTCATCGGGAAGCAGTTCTTCGGGCTCAAGGAGCTGCCCAACACCAACTTCGACTACCCGCTGTTCCTGTACCAGTGGGCCTTCGCCATCGCGGCGGCGGGCATCACGTCGGGGTCCATCGCGGAGCGCACCCAGTTCGTGGCGTACCTCATCTACTCGGCGTTCCTGACCGGGTTCGTGTACCCGGTGGTGTCCCACTGGATCTGGTCCGTGGACGGGTGGGCCTCGGCGAGCCGCACGTCGGGCCCGCTGCTGTTCGGCTCGGGCGTGATCGACTTCGCCGGGTCGGGCGTGGTCCACATGGTCGGCGGCATCGCGGGGCTGTGGGGCGCGCTCATCGAGGGCCCCCGCATCGGGCGCTTCGACGCGGCGGGGCGGTCCGTGGCGCTCAAGGGCCACAGCGCGTCGCTGGTGGTGCTGGGCACGTTCCTGCTGTGGTTCGGCTGGTACGGCTTCAACCCGGGCTCCTTCACCACCATCCTCAAGTCGTACGGGCCCTCGGGCAGCATCAACGGGCAGTGGTCGGCCGTGGGCCGCACGGCCGTGACCACCACGCTGGCCGGCAGCGTGGCGGCGCTCACCACGCTGTTCGGGAAGCGGCTGCAGACGGGCCACTGGAACGTGGTGGACGTCTGCAACGGCCTGCTCGGCGGGTTCGCGGCCATCACGGCCGGATGCAGCGTGGTGGACCCCTGGGCCGCCGTCATCTGCGGCTTCGTCTCCGCGTGGGTGCTCATCGGGCTCAACGCGCTCGCCGCGCGCCTCAAGTTCGACGACCCGCTCGAGGCCGCGCAGCTGCACGGCGGATGCGGCGCGTGGGGGATCCTCTTCACGGGCCTCTTCGCCAGGAAGAGGTACGTGGAGGAGATCTACGGCCCTGGGAGGCCGTACGGCCTGTTCATGGGCGGCGGGGGCAGGCTGTTCGCCGCGCACATCATCCAGATCCTGGTCATCGCCGGCTGGGTCAGCGTCACCATGGGCCCGCTCTTCTTCGCGCTCAAGAAGCTCGGCCTGCTGCGCATCTCGGCCGACGACGAGATGTCCGGCATGGACCTCACGCGCCACGGCGGGTTTGCCTACGTCTACCACGACGAGGACCCAGGCGACAAGGCGGGGGTTGGTGGGTTCATGCTCAAGTCCGCGCAGAACCGCGTCGAACCGGCGGCGGCGACCGGCAACCAGGTGTAAGGTCGGTCGCCAGCGAATATTATGTGAAGAAATTACTCCGTGTTTAATTCCCTTTGCGTCATGGCGTCGTGCTTGATCACGTATCTCTCTGACGGTACTGTGTTTGGTCCAATGCTTTTGCTGGGGTTAAAAACTGATGAGGACAAGAGGACGACGTTGAACGAGTGTTTGCTTAATTGCTTTTTTCCAGGGAGCGGGGTTTCCTTTGTACATGCATGGTTTAGTGTGTTTGGATGGGAAGGGTAGGGCTAGGGGTTTATCTCGGCTAATAATACTGTTATTTTTGTGGTGGAATCTTGTGATCGCAAGGTGTGGTGGCCTGCTGGTCAAGATAGGTGGCTTCTCAAGGTTGAAAAATCTGGTTGGTTCTGTCCTCTTGTCTTTGAGCTCAACTTTGACGTGTTCCTTGAATCTAGTGGCTTTGAAGTTCTGGATTTATACGCAATACATATTTCCATGTTCATACCATAAATTTATTTCCTGCCAAATGAGTCATTAAGTAGTGTATCAATACACAATTTCCTTACATTCTTCTGTTATAAAAAAAATTCCTTACATTCTCGCATCGTCGATGATGTGTGTACGACAAAATTGACTTTTGTTACAGAACTTTCTAGGAATGTCTACATGTTATTTTTTTAGTAATGTCGTTACAGCTCAATCGTGATGATTCCCGTCTCTGTTCTATTTCCCTGAACTGCTCCACTATTCCCCACACTTTCTCACACCTGAAACCGGTCGGTAAGAGGAAGTAGAGTACATACTAGTAGATTGATTACTTGTACACATCCCTCCCTTTCACTAGTGCTGCCAACGTCGACCGAGATGGTGAGGGGTTGAATTGGCCGGTACTGTCGAGCACCGCATCGCTTGCTTACTAGTTGGTCATTTGACCAAGTTGCCGGTACACGACAGAGGCCTCCCTCGCTCCGTTTTTGAAACGTACACCGCACACAGAAAAAGCTGACCTGTGTCGTCGACGCGAGGGGAAAATAACGGAGCGGGAGCCGTCATTCCGTCGCGATCCCACTGGACGTGGCCGCCAATAATCAAAGGCACCGGAGAAGAAATCAGGGAGCAACACCCTCGACGATTCGTCCGTGCGCTGGTTATTATCCTTGTGTTACCTGATCGTTTTCTTTTTGCGAGGATGATGTTACGTCATTGTTTATCCGTCCCGTGCGTGCTTTGCGGCTGTTCGATCGGAGTTACAGTGGCGCCACTTTTGGTTAGTGGTGCACGGGTACGGGAAAGGACGCCGCCGCGCACTTCCCTCGTCGCCGGAGCTCCTGCTTCGTGATGTCACCAACCACGGACGGGCCATTCCGAGTTCCGGACCCGCCTGCCGTGACCCGGGAACACGCACCGCGCGCCTTTTTCCCGCAGCCGAGGCTGAGCAAAGCAGCCAATCCGGGCGGGTCATGGTGCGCGCACCACGAGCCCCAGGACTCGGGAGGCGACCCGGAAAGGTCGGGCAGGGGATTGGTATCGGGACATCCACCGTTGTTCCGGTGTGGATCACGGGGATCCCAGGTCCCGCGCCCACGCGACCTGGCTGATGATCTCCATTTGCTCTGATTTTTTTCTCTCTCGGCAGGACCGATCGAGCAGTTGGCAGTTGCGGGATTACGATAAACTGGTGGACAATGATAAACTGGAGCAGTAGTTGCAGGAGAATATTGTTGCGTCCGGCGACAGACGGGAGGAGGGGGCGGAGATGATCCCGCCTGTTGCGGAAGATCTGGCTCGAGCAAAACCCGGTGGCCCCTCGCTCTGCTTCGGGTAGGCGCCATGTGGTAGTTTGTTTGGAGAAGATTGCCACGCTCAACGATAAAATCTACTCGCGCAACAACCTCTTGGAAGATTATTATTCAACGGTGATGGGTCAGGATCACCGTTGTCCTGGAGGTCATGGGACATGGAAGATTATTCAAAGGCAGAAAAAGGATACGGGTCATGATCTTGATCCGGTTATATATCCAAGTATCCGTGACGTCGTTACTAAAGACGCGTACCCATTCCTCTCAGGAAAAGAAGTGTATTGAATTTTGTATACTATTGACAGGGGTAAATTTTTTCATCAAAACAATAATAGTGTACGGGATAATTTTAATGAGCACCCTTTTGGATGATTGCTGGAGCAGACTTCTCGTGCCGAAAGTTTTCATCTACACGCCTTTTTTTCCGGTAGAAAGTTATTAACTGTACCTGCCATGAAATTTCCGCTGCTTATTCTTCGTATCGTCGTCGTACCTCATTTTGGTGGTAGTGAGTGGTCGAGAAGGTATGTGTTCGTGGTTCAAACAAAACCATCCCGGAGCACATGTGAGCCATTTATTTGTTTAACATAATAATAAAACACACCCAGAGCCACTCATGTACAAAAATCAGGCCAAAAATCAATTCGAAGCCACCCGATTTTTGTTACCTTTCTTGCCGTAAACATCTCACATGGTTGATGGTCGCCACATGCTCAATTCACATGTGGTGTTTTACAGCAGACATCAGTACTGCTGCTATTTTTTAAGGGACTGTTTTCTAGGCGGTATACTGCCTGAATATTGCTCGCGGTCTCACTCTGTCTCTTGATAACGTTGGCTACCGTAAACAAGTACTCCATCATTGTTGCAAGTAAAATAGTCCATGCAGGTTGGGTGAACGCGACTGGTGCTCGGGAGCCGAGAGCCCTGCAGGATCTATCTTCTCGCGGTACTCATAAGAGCATGGCTAAGAGCAAGTATAATAAGGTACAGTCAGCTAGCTAAATAACTGTCCACGTCACATAAATCCTAGGTGGAGGAGTGAGAAAGGAAGAGAGAGACAGAGCGGGCGTTCGGTGAGTCGCTAGCGGAAGCCGGCGGAAGGAGTTCTCAAGAAAATGAATGCCTTCAGCCAATAGCCGTTCGTTACATGCAAGTATTAAATATAAAATATTCAACCACTGCCAGGTCATCCGACAACATCATCAATGAGGCATGCATCAAGTGGGCTGGTTACCTTGGTTGAATATTTTATATTTAATACTTGCATGTAACGAACAGCTATTGATGAAGGCATTCATTTTCTGGAGAACTCCTTCCGCCGGCTTCGCTAGCGACTCACCGAACGCCCGCTCTGTTCTCTCTCTCCTTTCTCACTCCTCCACCTAGGATTTATGTGACGTGAACAGTTATTTAGCTAGCTGACTGTACCTTATTATACTTGCTCTAAGCATGCATGCAACGAGCATCAGTTCAAACTCGTCACCAATTTTTTGAGTGGGGACGCACATGCGGCCACCACCGACTGTGTTGGATTCCGGGCAAGTGTGTGCAAATGCTTGCATGCAGCATGCAGCACGACTCCATTTCTTTATTATTTATCCCGATTTTGCCCGCCTCGACTGGCATTGATTGGGCCAGATTTGGCCAATTATGCAAACTTTTTGCTGCCTTCTTCGAACGAGGTGTCTGGCAAAAAGTGGCCAAATCTCGTCCGCTATTTTGTTTTCTTCGAACTGATTGCACTTTTAATTTCTTGGTTTTTATGTTCTGGGCGCGTGATGATGCGTCACAAAAATCTCGTGCGGTCTAGTACTAGAAATAAACGCTCTACTGTACAGTGCCGTGTGTGCCTGCAGTTGTGCTAGCATGTGGGAACTGCGAACCAAAATGTTTGACAAAACACGGAAAGGCGTTCTCGTGTCACACCGAAAGTAAAATTAAGATGAGTACATTTCAAAAAAAAAGATAGTGCTATAGTATTCAAGTACTACCAAAGTAGAATTCCTCGAGTACCAACGCTCATACATGACGGTAGCTGCCACCGCCAGCCAGCAGTTACCAGGACTGGGCAGTGCGGCAGGTAATGTCTCATTTGAAAGTTGAAACAGGATCTGACAATCAAATAAGAGGAGAACCGGAAAGGATTTTCCGAGACATCGTCATGTGCTTTTGATGCGCCAAGATCTTATTTCGTAGCCCAAAATAAAACGAGTCAAGTGGGTGCATTTGCGGAGTATAGTTTGCTTGCAGGTGAGCTTTGAGACAACGCATGAGACATCGCCCGGCTCGAATGGCTGAGTAGCAGATCGCCTAAAGCAAGATTACTCTCCTTTTTTTTATATATACAATTGCAGTTTTTGTTAGAGCAACAATTTAAAGAAGTGATTATTTGGGACAGCTTCTGGATTTTGATTTAGAGCGATCTAGAAGCTAAAATCCAGAAGCTCCTGCCTAAATCATACTCTCTAGCCCTGGAATGTTTTTCAAAAAAAATCTAGAAAATTGTCTGGTATATAGTATTAATAGGAAGAATCAGAGTTTTTTTCTTATTAAGCAAGCATAATTATAACAATCCTCAGACATTGCAGGCACAACAGATAAGCAGCCGACGGCAGGGGTGTAACACGCTCTTCATGCAACTATCATGGACGGTACGGAAGGAAAGGAATGTCTGACTGTTCGATGGCAACTTGGCAAGTTTACAATCCTGCAGCTTCTCTGCTAGCAGATACAGCGCAACGCAATCCTCTAGGCAAGGGCCGGCGCGAAACATTTGGGTCGTCTCGTTGGACAATGCCGGTGTGTTGTAATTCACAGTTAATGCTGTTGTGTTGCTCTTGCAACAAGCATCAGCGTTGTAAAACTTGGTGTTATTTTCCAGCACCCTTCTCCTTCATACAATGATGTTTAGCTCTCTTGCGTATTCGAAAAAAAATTACAAAAATCCTTGTTTGCTGAGCAGCAAGTACAATTATATTTAAGCATTATACCTACCAATGATAAAAGGTTGATTTAGAGCGTACCACTACTCCCTTTCATTTTCTGTCATGGTAATATGAGCTACGGCCACAGCGAAATAGTACTAGAGCGGTCTCCTACTCGCTCTATTCCTATATATATAGGAAAGTATTTCAGGAATTTAAATTTTATTCCATTATACGTATCAGCATTTATATAGATAAGACAAAACGTGATGGTTTAATGGGTGGTTGGAGAATTGATAAAGTAGTGTAAAATGAGGGGTATATATGTCTTCTCTCATATTCTGTTCGTACGTATTGGCTATTTTTACTTTGAGATTCTAGGAAGAATGGGGGAATACTACTAGACTGATGATGATGAATAACAGCGACAAAAATCATCATGGCCCATCGATACGTTGAACACGTGCTACTGGTAGACTGCGTCCTCCCAAGGACTGCTCCGTACGTGTACGCCTCGTCTCCGGCGGCGAAGTCTACGCCCTGCACGGAAGGTACTGTGCCGCGTTGGGCAGTTTGCATCGAGAAGAGGCAACCCAGGTTATCATGCGGTGACTCCCAAGTTCCAACACGAGAGAGAGAGTCAGCGTTGGCGCGAGCGAGTGAAGTGACATTCAAGACGGACGAAACCGGTCCCTTTCCTGGCACCGCAACGACGCTCGTGTCGTCAAGCAGGACAAGCCCCGCCATGTGCGTGCGCTGCAAAGTTTGAATCTTTCAACATTGAACAGTGCCGTTGCGTCGACTTGAGCTCTGACTACGGCGGCGGCTGACGGATAGCGCAATGCTTGGTCACGCTGGCATAGGTCCCCCTGCTGCATGCTGGTTCATCCTTCACCTGAACCTTGACGTGCATTGGCTACTCACTTTTGTACTCGCGGGCAATTTTGACCTCGACATCGATCCTGCGTGTGCTCGTTCGTTTAACCTTTAATAACGGAAGCATTTTCCATTGCTGCATTTCGTTCTCGATCCTTGTCCTGGTCTCTTGGCCACTCAAGTTTGTCCGTCACGTACCGTGACTCCCCTCGGTAGCACAAAGCAATCCATTCCACACGTACCGTGACTCGACGACACAGAGATTGTGCGGTGCCAAATGCATTCCTTCGGACCGGCAGACGGACGGACGACACAAGCAGAGGGCCCTATACTAACTCGTTTGTCAGTAGCGGAGATCATTTGAGTATGCACTGTGCAGACGTGTTATTCCCCGGCGAACGCCCGTTTGCAGCCGCACAAAGCCTCACGTGTGCTTTGGATTTTGCTAACGCCGACAAATTCTTTTTCTTAAAAAGAAATACTCCGAACGGGGAAGCTGCTTTCGTCCATACCCGGCAGAAAGGTCCTGGAGTGGCTGGCCCACTTGATTGGGAAACGGACGATCAGGCGCCTCGCGCAGAAGCAGGAAATAAATTTGGTGCGGCAGGGCCGTTGTTTGCGACCCCGCCCCGATACTTGCCGCGTGGACAGTCGTATGGCAGGAATTCGTGGGCTCACGTTATTTGTTGTTCCAGAGAAAAAACATCAGCTCAGCTTTATCGGCTTGGCTCAGACAAATACGTGAACTTCTATGGAACACGGCGCTGCCATCGGTGTCATTGGTTGGCTCTCCTAATCCGTTGCTACAACCCAATCTCATTGCCCATCAAGATCCAGCCACCAAGATCATGGAGCCTAGACCATCGGAGGCCAATGTTGCCGTCGTCCAGCAAGGTCGGGATGCTGAGGTCGTCGAGACTATGACACTAATTAATCAAACCATCATATGATATGCACACATCGCCACCCTCCATTGATTTGGAAAGGAGCAGGGAAGATCTTGCCTCCTTGACAAAACATCCACCGTTTGAGAAGGCAAGTAATCGAGCTTCCGCCGCCATCACCAATGGCCAAGTTGAGAGGAAGCCCCGGACCCCAAGGTGCTGTCTATCGTTAATCCCGGCCAACGGGAGGAGCGTTGTGGACCGCGGCCAGGGAAGGAAGGAGGTCGCAATCGCCTCCGTTTGAAAGCAGCATCACCCTGTTCTGAATCGTGGATGAGCCGAGTGGAGACGAGGGGCCATCAAAGCGGAACGAAGCCGAGCCGATAACTCTTGAGTTTTTTTCCTACGTTTGGCAGCAAGTAACGCTTCCTGAGGCCACGAATTCCTCCCGTACGATTGTCCACGCGGCAACTATCGGAGCGGGGTCGCAAAAACCGATATGCGGCCCTGCCGCACCAAATCTTTTTCCAAGAAGCAGGCCACAGCATTGATTCGATCGATCGCCGGTGATAGCCCATCCGTGACTTTCCCGGTGATAGCCTATCTGCTTTGTGCGTCGCAGTTATCGTATCGCTGATTGGAAGGACGCCGTCCAAAGTCAATACTAGCCACCAAACCTCTACTGAAATTTTCTACGCCAGATTGAAATTTTTTAGCTCCCAGCCTCTTCATAGGCCTAACGTGCTGCATTTGCTTTCCCCAAAACTATTAGCTCGTTAAAATACTACTAGTAGGTCATTCATTGAGCATCGATGGAGAGACAGAGGCACCATCTACACGAACTCCTTGCAATTTGTAAGAAGAATCATCCAAACGTTGAAGAACTAGTACCATCTTCTCCAGTTTTTACTACATTGCATGAAAACTCGTGTGAGTACCGATTGCCATTGCAAATTGAAGAATTAACCATCTGGCACTTCGGTTCTGATTTTTTTGCCCATTTCTGCAGAACTATTGTGCATTCGTCAACAACCAACGGACCAAGATTTCATTTGACACTTTGACAGCAGTAGAGCCACAGCATGAGACACCAACCAAAATAACTGACAGCTGGTATATATATATATATATAAAAACTGACAGCTCCATGTTTCAGTTAGCACGTGGTGGCCTCACATGTACTGCATGCCCAAGTGCAGAGGTTCTGTGACCTGCATTCCCGAAATTATCAATCGCAATGTTGAAACGTTCTTTGGCCGTGGTCAGTGCCGTGGTTCAAAATCAGAGCTCTTGGTTGTGCACTGCAACTAGTTCTGAAAACAAGATGTGGAGCGACAAGATTGCACATTTCCCTCAGTTTAAGTGCAAGTGGTTCCGGGTTGCAAATGGAGACAAAAGAGACGAAAGAAAATCCTATTTTGGTATCGAAGAAAGACACACGTATATAGGAGTATATTTTTTTTTGAGGTCAAGACACACGTATATATACAGTTGTTAGTTTTTTTTTAAGGGAAAATATACAGTTGTTAAGTTCAGACTTCAGAGTTTCTTTCCTCTGAACGAGAAAGCCCAAGTGTAAATTGGCCCACTTTCTGCCTGCCTCGTCGTGATGAGGCCCGGGTGAATAATAAGGTAGCCCAAGACGACACGCTGCTATGAATTCCTAGCCCGATAGCCGTGGTGTACGTGGCAACGCAACAACACGTCGAGCACCAACGAAAAACTTTGTACTTGGGATTTAGCGGACGCTTCTAATCGAACTTGAAAATTTACAGACACGTTGATTATCTCATCAGGAAATAGAACTGGTTACGAAGACAGTGAACCGTCGCGTCGTCAATGCTACTATACTCCGTAACCCAAGCCTGTTCACCGACGGCCCTTCCTTTTCTTCTTGCTACGACGCCGTGAGCGTGCAGTTTCAACTTCGTCGGGTGCGCGGCAGCAGGAGCTGCCTCTGACGTCCTGGTCCCGGAGCGCCTCCTCCCCCTCCTCTTCCTCCTCCGGCATTGCCACCACGGCATTAGTGTCATGGACTCCGCTGCTTCTGTCGCTGACCACGGCATGTCCGGCGTCTGCTGCCGGCTCCTCCTCATGGACGATGCCCACTGCCTCCTCCTGGTCGTCCTCCAACAGCTCCTCGATGGCAGCGATGTGGTGGCTCCATCGCGCCTCATCAAAGCCAGCGTCGTCCTCCTCATGTTGTTCTTCGCTGTGGTCGGCCTCCTCCGCGGCATTGTGTCCTGCGGTGAAGCTGTAGCGCCGTAACGCGAGCGCAAGGAGGTGCTCCGGCGGGAAGAGGAACCTGGGGTCGTACAGCACGGTGGGGTCGGTGGGCTCCCAGACCGCGCTGCTCAGGAACCCGGGCTCGAGCGCGCACGCGTCGCCCGCATCCCCACCTGTCCAAGTGGCCGGAGCAGGGATCAACAACTCGACTCGCTCCATCCGCGCGCTTCGATCGTGTGGTCTCTCGACGAGTCGACGACAGGAAGGGAACAGAGCTAGGCGCGTGGAGATTTATGGAGACTTACACGTCCGACACGGATCGGACTCCGAGTTCGCGTAGTACACAGCACGCGGCGCGTGCATCCGGGTAATCGACACGTCTGTGGATTCGTTTGTTGCTGCTCGGCAAAGAGTAAGATTTCCATGGTTGGAACTTGGAAAGCACGGGGAGCGCGTATGCAGAACAGGGAGAAGCGCAGGATGAGACGAGATGGATTGTGACTCTGGATTGCAGCTGGAGCTGGAGGCTGTCTATGCTGCTGCCGTAGCGTATTGCCGCCGGCCTTGTTTTTTTTTTTTAAATAAGGCAGGAGCACTGCCATTCATTAAGAAAGGAGAATAAAATTACATCCTAATGTTACATAAACTAACCCAGCAAGCGGTGCTAGGATCAGACTTAGGTCATAACCAAGTCCAAGAAAAGGGGAAGAGTAGAAGATACAAATGTGACACAACAGACAACGAAAGTCAAACTGCTGCTCTGTGATTCGGACTATGAGCATTGGGGACCAACTAGAAAGAGAAGAAGCACAAGTATTTCGGTTGCCTGACTGGATTGTCTTCTTTTTCTTCTTCCTTTTCTCTGATTCTTGTGATAGCTTTATGACTGCCTTCCTGAGCATAGCCATCTCAACTCGGTTTCGGATCGCCTCAAATCTGCTTGGCTTCGTAGGCTTATTGCAGACACGCAGGAATCGCTGCAAGGTCCAATCGCCCAACTGTTGAACCTCCCTGACGAAGATCCATTTCTTTGTGAGCATATCTCGAACCATTCTGAAAACTGGTTTCGAGATTCAACTTTGAACTTCGATTTTTGGTTGCAACGTTGATTGCCCTCCGAACTTACAATTACGTCCTTATCGGTTGATTTGTTTTCCATACAGTAGGGAGGAACCGAAGCTATCTCATCATGCTTAAGACTACTCAAGGCTTTGATTGGCTCATGGCACTGTCAATTGCTCTGCCTCATTTCTAGTTATCAAAGGAGACTGAAAATCATCCAAACTTTGAGAACCAGTGCACGACCGACATTGGAACAGATAGGGCGAGGGAAGCGACTTACAAAGTTCATCGGACTCACTCTATCTCTTTCCTTCTCCATTGGGAATGTCATTGGCAGCACATGAGGAAAAAGCCGACAATGAGGGCGAGGTAGCACCACTTCCGGTGTTGTGCATCCGACTCATGATGAGGGCCTCAAGCACCATCGGATCTAGTGACTTCTCGCAAGCCGGCAACGGCGAGTGGTGCCCAAGGTGCAGCAAACTATCATCAACAATGACTATGGGGCCTCCGATTTTGTGGGTCGGTGTCGGAGCATCCCCGAGGATATTACCCTTCTCGTGCCTCTGTTTTGCCCGTGTCACTAAGAAAGAATTGGTAGTGGTTGAACCACTCTTGCAATGTTCCATCGTCTTCCTCTCCGAGCACCTTGTGGAAATGTGGCCCGAGCCTTGGCATAACCAACATCTTGTTGAATCCCGACATTGAGCAACAAAGTGACCATGCGCAAGACAGTTGAAACACTTGCCTTTCATCCTTTGCAAGTATGCTATTCTTCTCGGTGAGGATTCCTTGATACTCCCCTGCAAGCTGCGGCACCTCATGCCTCGGGCCGGAGGTATGTCTTGCACGCCTCCCGCACACAACTTGCCGGCCAACCTCCGATTCTTCCCGCAGGGACCGAAGCGGGATATCCTTGTAGGAAATACGGGCACATGAAGTAGTCGCAGCCATAGCAAGGTCACCGGAATTCCCGTTGCCAACTCCGAACCCCGCCGGGGAGGGTGGTGCTGTGGCCCATGGGCATCCGTATTCGGAGGGTCGGCGCCCCGAACACCCGCCACGCTATTGCGGTGCTGCTCGGCCCCTGTGTGGCCGGCATGGGCTCGACCGCCCGATCCCTCGCTGGCGGCCGGCTGCTCCGGATGCTTCAACCGCGGACGGAGGGAAGCCTGCGACGATGACAACGGCAAGCGGCCGCTACCCCGATAGCCACCCACAACTCGGTGACGACGGGGTTGCCATCGCGACGGCGGTGGGCGTGCACCCACGGCCTTCAACGGCTCGCTGCGGCGACATCTCGCGGGCGACCTTTGTGTCGAGGAGCCTCGGCTTCGGAACACCGCTTCGGCAGAGGATGAAAGGCAGCCGGCGACGCCGGCAGGCAACCCCGACCTCGACGGCGTTCAACAACATGGCAAGGACGGGGCTCCATAGGAGAATGGCTGGTCGGCGGCCGCGGACGTCGGCCGCGATGACGATGGCCAAACTCGAACTCATCGATCTGCTCATGGGGGTAGTTTGGGAGGGAGCCGTTTGTGGGAGGTGGTGGTGGAGGAGGAGAGGGCTCCGGATCTACGTTTTTACAGGTGGAGGGGGCATGGAAAGCCGTCGCCGCCGGGCGGCGCCCGGTGACGGAGCGGTCGTCGAAAGGTTCGCCAAGGCGCTCAACGGTTCTCTCAACGGTAACCGACTACTATTCCACTCATGTACCGGCATTCCTATGGCGGTGCGAATCACGCTATCCCGCCGGCCTTGTTTACCCGACAGTAGTGGATGCTTAGCCCATGCCTACTCACTCTCTGTTTTTGGGCTCTGCTCATTCCTTCTTATGAGATTTGCTCCGGTGGTCCTCTTTTAAAAATTGCACGAATTTTAAAGCAGGGATATTAACTAATTTCAGAATTAATATTTGGGCCTGACCCTACCCTATCCGTGTCAAAACAGAATCCTACACTCCAACCGCGGCTCCCTATCGGGAAAACGGAGGAACATCGACCGCGCCTCGATGCGTGCGGCAGGGGATTGATCCGATCCGACGAACAACCTAGTGGCGGCGAAGATTGCTGTCGCTGGAGCCGTCGCGTCATTCCCCTGTGGTGTTTCGTCGATCTCACCCTCGACCAAACAACCGGCGCGCCGGCGACGGAGCGCTGATTCCCCTCATTGGCCGTGGACATCGCTATTATCATGTTAGTCCCTCCCCTCCTTCCTCCGCTCCTGCGCAAGGGCATTTCTTCATTTGCTAGTTAGTGCCATTCCATTTTGTGTGGATCAAACGTCAGAGCTTTAATCCTTCAGATCCTTGCAGTTTCCAGCTTTGGCATTCGTAAAAAATCCGAGAAGAAAGGTAGGCGGAGGCAGCCCCGCCCCAAGGCCGCCGCATCACGCCTCAGCAGTTCGTTCCTGGTTGAGGCCGCGTTCGATGTTTCTCTCGATCCAATTTTCACGATAGCAACTGGGAGAGAACCGGGCTTGGATACAGATCGGGTAGGGTTAGGCCCTAGGATTAATTCTAAAATTACTTAACCTCTCTGCTTTAAGATTCGTGCAATTTTGAAAAAGGGGACCACTGGAACACTTC
>JAUNZO010001516.1:0-78230 GCA_031894775.1 Chloris gayana | reverse complement strand
GTACTATCAATCAAGGCGGAAAATAGGAAGGCGTTTCCATGGTTGAGAGGCGAAGAGATAATGGAACCTGTAAGGTCTTGAGGTTACCTGTGTTAGTAGGACCCAGTTGTCATTGTATCATGTGTTTGTTGGCCCATCGAGCAGTGGGGACTGCGGAGGACTGGAGGTTATAACCAGCGCCATGTCAAACAAGTTGGTATCGTCACAACTTGATTCTTCCTGGTTCGCAATCTGAGCGAGCCGTAGAGATCCTCGCGCCCCGGACCTCACCGCCGGCGGCCAAGGGGCGATCACAGGTTGCCCTCCTCGTCCAGCTTCGACGGAAGGTGAGTACTGAGCTCGCCATCCCAATCCTCGTATCCTCCTCCCTCCTTCTGCAGTTGACATTTGGGCTGGATCTAGCGGGTATGGGTCGATTCCTGCACGCGGGCGGAAGTAAGTTTCGCCCTTGGGCCTGGACGGGGACATGGATGGGGAGATTTCATCGCCGTCGGGAATGTGGATGGGGGCTGCTGTGTCAGGCGACCGGGGGAGATCTCGGAGGAGAGGATCTCGCCGTGGTGTTCGCCCTAAGGCTGTGCTGTGCGGTGTCGGCCGCGCCGCCCTCCAGATCCGGCTGTCCTGGCTACGGGGTTCGACCTCTGTTCCTTAGCTTATTGTCGTAGACGCGTAGATCCCTACGCAATTCCACTGTCTCCGAGTCCGCAGGGCCAGATCTTTCAATTGAGAGCAACCGTACATTTTTTTTGTGGGACGTCTTGGGTCCAGATCTCGGCCTGCCTGGGGCAATTTGTTTTTTTGCAGTGCAGGCAACGAATGTTGTCGACTCTCTTTTTGTTTCTTCGTCGTGAATAATCTGATGCGTATTGTGTGCTGGTAATCTTATCTGCTCTGCACCATCGACACCAATGAATATATTTTTTTCAGTGCAAATGTTACAACTGATCTTTACCTGTTTGCACTGTTGAATTTGTGACATCTAACTGAAGTAAGAGGTCATATTTATTTAAGTTCTTTTGTAGGGAAAAGCAAGTAGTGTTTTTTGTCATTCTTTTAAGTGCTACTGCTGATAAATTCAAACCCTTCTTTTTTTCTCAGTTATCAGAATTACTAGCATTGCTAGGCTGTTTAGGTGATCATTTGCTGATTGAGTGATTATTTGTTGTTGCAGGTGCACTTCTTCTGGGTTTGATCTACATAAATTCAAGTGAAACAACAAAAACTATTAAAAATGGTATGTCTTATATTGGTTGTCATTTAACCCTTGGCCACCTTTTTATTTATTTTCTATGTACCAAGTTGTATTTTCTGTTTCCAAAACAATATTCTAACTTAGGCTTAATTAATCTTTCTGTATCCCTTAGGTGGTTCTTGCAGCTTCCATCGTTTCAAAGTCAGGAAAAGGTGTGTTACTTTCAGTTTCAGTTAGTCCAATTTTAGTTGTTATCATTTCCCAAAGACTTTGATTTTTAGTTGTTCTTTATGGATCTCTCCTTTTCATGTTTCCTATGGGTTTCATATCTAACCTACCCCAACTTGCTTGGGATAAAAGGCTTTGTTGTTGTCGTTGTTGTTGTTTATTTCTACTGTTACATCATGTTTGCTAATGAGTTGGTTCACTATTTATACGACCCATGAGTTCATATAATATTGCTAGCTGTGCCTTTATCATGTTATATATCTTTGCTTCCTAACTCTTAATATGTTCTTAATTGCTGAGCCCTCTTCTTTTCCCCTTATTTTTGTTGCAGCACTTGTTTCGAGACAGTTTGTTGACATGTCTCGCATAAGAATTGAAGGGTTACTTGCAGCATTCCCAAAACTGGTTGGAACTGGGAAGCAGCACACTTATGTTGAAACTGAAAATGTGCGTTATGTTTATCAACCTATTGAAGGTTTATATCTGCTACTAATCACAAACAAGCAGAGCAATATTCTTGAAGATCTGGACACTTTGAGGCTCCTCTCCAAGCTTGTATCCTACTTTCTTGTCTTTCATATTTGTGACTGTATTAGCCTACTTTCATGACCATTTTCTTGTTCATCATAATTGTTAAAAATATCAGATATCAGTACTGCTTAATGCGGAGATCGGAATTTTAGTTATCAGTACTTTCATGACCATTTTCTTGTTCATCATAATTGTTAAAAATATCAGATATCACTACTGCTTAATGCGGAGATGGGAATTTTAGTTACACCTAAGCTAGGCTGTATATTACATATTATAGATAGAAAAATTAAATAAAATTGGCCAGTAACATTCAAAGTTTGTTAAATTTGCACACAGCTTTTCCATGTGAGTCTCATCCGCGGGA
Organism: Chloris gayana; assembly: GCA_031894775.1. Lineage (NCBI taxonomy): Eukaryota > Viridiplantae > Streptophyta > Magnoliopsida > Poales > Poaceae > Chloris > Chloris gayana. Next base: position 75,912 of record JAUNZO010001516.1, on the reverse strand, counting down.
CCTAGATTTTTGTGTTGGCTCAGTACATGCGTGTTGTGTTTTTTTTAATGTTAATAGTCAATTGCATTACTCTCCTTAACTTGTTGAAAGGTGCCTGAATACTCCCCGTCTTTGGATGAGGAGGGTATCTGTAAAACAGCATTTGAGCTTATATTTGCTTTCGATGAAGCCATCTCTCTTGGAAATAAGGAAAATGTTACAGTGCAACAAGTCAAACAATATTGTGAAATGGAAAGCCATGAAGAGAAGGCACACAAACTGATGATGCAAGCCAAGATCAATGAAACCAAGGATATCATGAAGAAGAAAGCTAATGAGCTCGACAAAATGAGGGTCTGCACTACACTTTTCAACATATTATAAGTTGCATTTTATCACTAATTGTAAGGTTAAATAGATTTATTTTTAGCATGATTTTATTTGACAAATGTCTGTCTGAATAAACATTTCTAGTTAAGGTGCATCTAACTTACAAAATAGCCTGGGAACTTTAGTTTTTTATACTTTGTTAGGCTGTAGCTACTGCAATCTTTGAGAACATATTTGGGACTTACGGAGTCAAAATTTGCTCGGTTAGAGTCCTGAGTGTTCAAAACAATCCATAAGTTTACTTACATGTTTTCATACAATATCATAAATGAATTAGATTTGACAGCGAAATACAACAGAAGAAATTATCAGTATATTGTTTGTTCCTGTCTAAGATATTAAATCTAATGTTGGTGTTTGTGCAGATGGAAAGAGGCAAACTTGACAAGGGAGGATACTCATCAATCTCTGGTCCACGTGTGATAGAAAAGACTTTCAGTGACATGAGCATTAGCGGTACTGGCTTTGGAAGTGGTTCTGGATTAGGTGGACTTAGCACAGACTTGGACTCATTTTCTAGCAAGCCCAAAGGTGATAGAAATCTTCCATTTTCACATAAATATTTTATCTTAGAGTAATTGCCACATTTAATGTGCCAAGATTTTGATAGGTTTGCATTTCCCTCTTTTGCCTTATCCTTGTATGATCCACATGTCTAGGAAATATACTTAAAAACGTATTAAAATATTTCTTTCTATTTTAAAAAGTCCATTCTCTATTGAATCTCTTTGCCATTCCTATGGAGCATGCTTTCTCATGTTAGGCTTATCATGTCTGAAATAGAAATTATGCCAGAGATAAGTTGGTAGTATTAGTGGAAAGTATGCCGGAGTAAGTTGGTAGGAATGCTTTCTCATTCCTATGGACAAAGCAGCTTACATGCTACTATATTGTTTCTCATTTTCATACTATATTTTCATCTTATTGTTATATATTAAATTAATAATTTAATAATATAGTTGATCAGAAGATTTAAAGTACCTAATTAAAACTTATTATATGTGTGTGCCTTATGGTAGAGAAAGCACAACTTTGTTCACATTTCATCCCATGTTTGTGTGTTACAATGTTAATTCATATATCGCTGTTGGGTTTCCTTTGTTCATCTTCATCCTGTACCTGATTTATATTCAGATATTATCTCATTATATTTAGTGTATATGATTTTAGAAAAGTTGTACAATTTTAGCGAGAATTACAAGAGTAGTAAGATGACTCGTTCTAAAAGCTACGTCCTAGCTAGTGGATATGACACGATTGCAAGTTTGACAGTACATGCTAGTAGTATATTCCGTTTTATTTAACTGCAAGCAATCTTTTTACAGGTCGTGCACCTGCAGCTGCTGCTGCACCTGGTAAAGGTTTGGGTATGAAATTAGGAAAGACCCAGAAGACAAATCAGTTCCTGGAGTCATTGAAAGCTGAAGGTGAAGTCATTTTGGAAGATGTGCAAACAAGTTCACTTCCTTCAAGGATGGCAAGTCTTCCACCAAGTGATCCTGTCACAGTAACTATTGAAGAGAAGCTCAATGTTGTTGTTAAAAGAGATGGGGGTATTAATAACTTTGATGTTCAAGGAACCCTTGCTCTTCAGGTTCTTAACGATGCTGATGGATTCATCCAGTTGCAGGTAATGTCCTTTCTTTATTTATAACAGTTAAGTTTGTTTCTTATTATTTTACCGTGCTGATTGTATGCCCCCATCTCTGAAGCTGTAGAAAATAGTGTAGAGCTGTCTATTTTTCTTGTCATGTTTCAATAATGATAAACCTGCTCTTCTTTCCTTAGAAGCTCTTGTGTTACCAAGGAAATGAGATCATTGTCTGTTACAGCAATCACATCAATATGTCCTTCTGCCATGTATGTGATAGATAATTTTTAATGCATGGATGTTTTGTAGATTGAAAACCAAGATATACCTGGATTAAGCTTCAAAACACATCCAAATATCAACAAGGAATTATTTAACAGTCAGCAAGTTTTGGGAGCAAAGGATCCCAACAGGCCTTTCCCAAGTGGCCAAAATGAAACTCCTCTGGTGAAATGGAGAATCCAGGGGATGGATGAGTCATCTTTACCTTTGTCAGGTATAAAACTTTTATTAATTTTGTATTATTTGGGACTTTCAGTAACATATTTTTGCTCTATATAGTGAATTGCTGGCCATCGGTATCTGGAAATGAAACTTATGTCAACATTGAATACGAAGCTTCTGAGATGTTTGATCTGCACAATGTTGTCATATCGATTCCTCTGCCGGCACTTCGGGAGGCACCGAGTGTTAGGCAGATAGATGGAGAGTGGAAGTAATGTTTCTTTCCCTCTGTTTACCCTTCTCGATCTACTCAAGGAAACTTGCTGAAATTCTTGGTTGCATGCCTCTTCTGCTTTGATACCGTGTTTAGTTCCAAACTTAACAAATAAATGCGATAAATAAATGTGCCTCTTATCGAACAATGAAAAAACTACCATTTTATTTTTTTGTTACTGAGTATCATGTTTGTACCGAGGGGATTCTGAACAAGTCATGGTAGCACTGAAATCTGCAGTTTTGCAACGCTTTCATTTCCTTTCATTGACGCATGACACACGTTTTGACCTTCTGTACAATTCCAGCTGCCAATTTGTTCGATCTTTTCTTGACTAACTTATCCTTGTGCATACAGATTTGATTCAAGAAACTCGGTGTTGGAATGGTCCATACTTCTTATTGACCAATCGAACCGCAGGTACATGAAAGACTTCATTATTTAAAAATAATGTTATTATACTTACTGTTTTCCGTGTGGCTAACACTCTTATTATCTTCACCTTTTTCTAGTGGCTCAATGGAGTTTGTTGTTCCCCCAGCTGATCCATCAACATTTTTCCCCATATCTGTTGGATTTTCTGCATCTAGTACTTTCAGTGACCTGAAGGTAGCTTTCCTGCATTGGTTGAATGAGACCACTTATATATATGGTTATCTTATTTATGATTCTTTGCTAAATTTATTGAAAACCTTTCAGGTTGCTGGAATCCACCCTCTGAAGGATGGTAACCCTCCTAAGTTTTCACAAAAGGCTCGCTTGATCACTGCTAACTATCAAATAGTCTAATTTTATGTTAAAGCTCACTGTTCTTTCTACCTTAAATGACATATGGTTGTGATATAATGTATGTTTGCATGAGCTTGTTTGCAAGCTTATGCCAGTGAGGACCGTTTTGCATTTAGAAAGTCTTTTCTGTTTGTTTGGTCCTATTCATATATAGCATGTTGCACAAATCAGTGTTGGAATGTAAGCTACCAGAAATAAGTTCATGAGTTCTATTATCAGCAAAAATTTCGTTTTTAATGTTGCTGCTGTTTCTCATCGAAGTGTGGTATCTAGCTGCAAGCTTTATAAATACGTATCTTTTACGGAGTTCTATTCGCTAAACAGACATAACAACTCACAAATGTTCCGAATTAGTACAGAAGTCTCAGTTACCAGCAGTACGTGTAATCATGTCTTTACTGGAACATTGTTCAGTCGTTCTTGTTTATCATCTGATCGCTTGGCCTGCATCTCGTGATGTTGGAGCTGCAACAATAATTGCAGCATCTTCGGATGAATGCACCCTCGATGTAGTACTTGAGGTTTGATAATACTGGTTAGTCAACAGAGATGTTAATTGGTAACGCAAAAAATGCACACAATCTACGAGAAAGGATGAGTATCCCTTTAAGCAGTGATTCACCAGTTACTACCAGCAATCCGCCAGCTTTCTGTAGCGTTTCTAGGGCACACAAAGCAGAAGAGGCAGCCACAGCCCACCAGTGCAGGGCCAGGGCGGCGAGGTATGGATCGATGGCACGGTGTCTACTGCATGGGCACGCAGGCAGCCGTGAAGATGGCACACCATCGTACAAGGACGAATCAGTTTTGATGACGATATCGAATAGTTTCCACGGATTTCTTATTTTTAAATTTATTTATGGCTTTTTTTTCATTATTTTCAAACTTACGGATAAAATAATGAAAATAAGGTCTCACAAGTTCTGGAAAGGAATTTGCTGAGAAAAGTTAAGAGAAGAGCAGTGCGCGGTACGCGCCTTTGGGCCTTCCGGCCTTACATGGGCCGGCTATATTATTTGCCATTCCGCAGCCCCTTCTCTTGCGGAGAGCCACCGCAAGTTCATCGGAGAGCCGGTCGAGGGTCCACGGTTGTGCGCACGGTGACCTCCAACATCCGCCGCCGTCACCGCCGAGCGCCGGCCGCTGTTCGCCGCCATGATGAACCACGTTAGGTCGGCTCTCCTCTCCAGCCCCCGCCCGCACCACCTCAGGGCGGCCCCGCAGCAGCTGGCGGCTGCCGCGTCGTTCCACTCCACCCCCGTCCTGCAGCGGAAGCGCAAGACCCAGTGGCACCACGTAACGCCCCTGCCCCACCATTCGTCCATTCTCCCTTCTCTGTGCTGAATTTGTAGCATCCCTCCTTTCGTTACATCAGGAAAGGTGGCTCCTTTTATTTGATCTGATCGTAGTTGTTAGCTGCTCTTGAACTGTTTGCTGAAATGTCTATATGGGGGCATGTCTGTGGCACCATCGTCGTTCTGACCATGTTATTGATCATTATGCTCATAAAAAAAGAATCGGGATGGCCCTCCATCTTGAATTGTCAAATCAATTGCACATGTGAAAACCTCGGTGCTTGATAGCAGTAGCTGGATTTGATACCTCTGTATGCAGTTCGGACTGGGGCATTACATGTGAAAAGTTGAGGGCCTTCCTGTTTGATCTTTGATTCTTGCAAACAGTTCATCTGGGTTTGTGCATCGATCGTTCTGTTCTGGATAAAATACTCCGTAGGCAACTTGTGGATCAAATTGTATTGCAGAGGACAGTTATGTTAAACATGCTTGTACTTTTAAATGTTATTGGCTTGATATCAAGTGTGTAAAGATTTTTTTCAGCTGTTCCTTTTTCAGCCAGCTTCTCTATTCAGTCTGCCTCTTATGTTTTCTGTAGTCTAGCATATTTTATCTTAATGGTTCTGCTAACCTATATGTGTGGTTTCTCATTGCAAGCTATTTCTTTGGTCAGAGATTCAACTTTTATGCAAAGCGTAGGAAGAATAGAGAAACTAAAAGGTCAATGCTACGGAACATGTCAGAGTATGCAGAGTATCTCTTCCAGGTCAGAGTAATAAAATGTTATACATTCTTGTGTTATTTCACTTTTGATATGTTTATATATATATATATTAGTGTGTACTCCCACAATTATTGGAAGATTTTGTGGACTCAATCCATGGGCCACTTGTGCCAGCAAAGGAGGAAGCAGCAGCTGCTGATGCACGAGCAGAAAAGTGGCTAAATTTGAGCCACCGCGATTCACAGAATAATCTGGGAGAGATTAGTGGAAGTTTGTTAGTTTCTTGCTTTCTTATCAGAATCAGCCGATTCCTTGGTGTTGCAACCATGGAAGAATGAATTGATCTCCTTTGAGGTCTGTCAGTTCTTCAATTGCCATCTCTCGCTGCAGTGGCAAGAATAGCTCACCCCCTTTTCCCATCCACTACCCTCTCTGCTTTAATTCCCAACCTCATCTATTGCTCCATTCTCCTCTGCACACCCCACTCACCCACAACACATCAGAAGTTTTCTGAACTTATTATTGGAACTAGGTCAACAAAAAAATTAATATATTTTATCATGTCTCTTTAAGATTGAAGCAAAAGCAAATAATAAAAGTGTTGGTATTCAGATGGGTCTCAAGAGCACTATGTATTCTAGGGTTGGATGCACTATATAGCGCAATAACTGAAAATTAGCACCTAGATTGCTTGCTGAAATAAGAAAACAACTGTTTAGAATAAGAAACAACTGTTTATATTCCTGTAGGAAGGTGTGAGGACTGACTTGGTAGCTTTCACGGATTAGACTTCATTCCTATAAGCAATGTAGAGCTCAACTGTTGTAATGAACGGAAGATCCTTGATTTCTTTGTGTGAAATTAGGATGTTTTTTTTTTGGACCAAAGACTCTTCAGCTTCCTGTTGTTTTTCTGATTTCAATGATTTATGATATTCGTGTACATTTTTTATTCTTTCTACAATGTCCCGCAGTTTTGATCTCCCAGGAATATTAAAAAGGCAGATATAGAATCTTCTGGTCACTTTATACTTTACATTGATTTTTATGTTCAGAGTTGGCGTGAAGAAGATGAAAAAGCTGATGCATCTTCTGGGCCTTCATGGTTTAGGGGACACCGTTGGGTTAGGAATTCGGATAATAACGGTTTTCGCCCACATGATTTTTATTATGGAAATTTCAGAAGCAAAGGTAAAGTACTTTCTAGTTTCTCTATGATAGAAACATGCTTTGGATTCTTCTTCTCTATATGCTTCATTCTTGAGTTACAGCTTATTGACCTGCCCTTTGCATGTATAATAGTAATAGTTTGGTTGCAAGGAATATTTTCATTGTTTTCACAAATGTGCACTGCAAATTATTTAGTGAATAATTCAAAGTCTTTGATTCAATCATTGCTTTTAAATATCCAACATATATTGTTGTCTGCTTAATTTGCTTCTTAATTGTCTGCAGGAGGATTTGAGTTTTGTACAAGTGATGAGGATGAGCCGGAGACTGTATTTCGTAACGCTTTTCGGCACCAGCGCACATACTATTGGTCCTTTTCATCTGATGACTCTCACTGGAGGAACTCCAGACGCGCTCATTCAGAAAACTCCAGAGATTGGAGTGATGACAGTGATGATGAGGACGGAGTATATGCTCCATCAGAGGTATCTTTGGCTAGACAGGCTCTTGGCTTGAGCACATCTGGTCCCCTAAAACTCGAAGATGTTAAAAAAGCGTAAGATCTTTGAGCTCACCCCTGGCTTTGAATCCATTATACTTTCGGGTAGAACTGTTGAAGTTGTATTGTGCTAGATGATGTATCCGTTGCATTTTTCTTGAACTGTTGCAGTTTCAATTTAATTTTTGTTTCTCTTTGTACTAGATACCGAGCATGTGCACTTAGATGGCATCCAGATCGCCACAATGGGTCATCTAAGGTACATCCAAGTTAATTTTTTCTCTTTCCTTGCAAAATCATCTGTAGAACCTGTTTTTTCTGTGAGTATTCTCCTGATATTATTTGGCATATCCTCCATGTTGCTACCATGAGGACCTGAACATTCAAGTGATTATGATTAAATACCAATTAGGGTTTCTTTGTTTTGGTGGGGATTGATGAGGATTGAAGGGGATTAAATCCCCATCTAACTTTTGATAGATTTGGTCCCTCCAATCCACTTTGATAGGGAGATTAACCAACACAGCCTTGTAGAGATAAAACACCAAGTTAAAAAGCCAGCTCTCCTCTTTGTTTTCTGTTCTTAAATCAATTACTTTTGAAATGCAGCTCTGTCATTAACTTAAGTATGCTTGGGTGCTCTATAAACTTTGACATGTTGTCACTTATGCTGGTGTTGTGGGAGGAGCTGGCCAGGCCAGCGACCCAGGGGCCATGGGGCAAGGAGTTTTGTTAGGTTCTTAGCAGATTAGTTAGGATGTTGGTCTAGTTTGTTGGGCACCTCATCTATAAGAGGCAGCCATGAGTCCTAAGAAGGGTAGGCAGAGAAGAAGAGGACTAGAGGTTTCTCTTCGTGGGTGGAGGCCCCCAGCCTCGTTCCACAACAATTGGTATAAGAGATAAGGATTCAAAGGATTGCCCAGCAGCTCAGACATGTTCCTTACAACATTTCTGCTAGGCCATGTTTCGTGTTTTCCAGACTTGTCCATACCTGATTCAGTAGGGATGTGATATGAAATTCTAGTTTAAATCTAGTGCACTGCAATGACCTGGAAAAGGATGGATTTTTTAGCTTAATGCTTTCAACTTTACCACATACAAATATTCTACTGTTGTTTTTCTATGTGGCTAATGACATATGGGTTTTATACAATGATCAGGCTACAGCAGAGGAGAAATTTAAGCATTGCAGTGCAGCATATAAGACCTTGTGCGATAATTTAGCTTCTGCATAAATAATTTGAATAAAGATTAAGCTACATTCTGAAGAGGTGCATGTGTTTCTAGTAGTTCCTCCCGTTTCAAGAGTTGACTGCTCTGGCATCTTGGAGTAACCGAAGATCAAATAATGTGAATACTGTACCTCTGTACCATGTAATTTTATTTTTCTTCTCACAAGTCATGCTGTAATTTTAGATATAGGAGACATTATTTACATCATTGATCCACTGGGCTTGGATACTCTAGGTTAGAGACGGATCTTCTGGGGGTTTGTAACATTATTGTTGAGCACGTTATCATAGATGTTGCTAACAAAGTTCTCGTGGACCATCTGAATTTGGCAATATTGAGAATCAGGCCTTGTGGACATGTTTTGGGCACTGCTTTGGAAATTTCTTGCAGGTTTTGAAGGGTCCTAATACGGGCCTATTGGATAGGGATTATGTAGCTGCGTCTGATTTACTGACTACACACCTGAAAGTGATAGTGCTGCTCAAGGCAGTTGTTGCAGGTGCTGGTAATGTGCCTGCTGTTTCACGATGCGGCTGGTTCACGATGTGGCTGTACAGAAGCTCGGGCTTGTCTCTGCCTGGTTTTGCAGTATCAAACTTGTTGGTTCGAGATCTTACTAAACTGGATGTGAATAATGGGAAATTATATCAGCTTAAAGTAGCACATTACAGATGCACTCTATCAGATAGTGTGGAATGGAATAACTTGCAGGAGCGGAGCACAATGATCCGGCTACCGTAGGATCGCTGAAAGGGTGTAGAGGCTGTATGCCTGTATGCAAGAACATCATTGGCTGATACACCGCCTATCAATGAATACATAGAGCGAGTTTGAAGTTGGAAAAAAGTTTGATGGCATTCTTATCCACCTCTCGCGCGCGGAGGGCACCACACGGCCAGTCTGTCTACAACAAACACGCTCCACAGCTCACGCGCGTGGCGAAGGCGAATCTGGTTAGGCGTTGCCGGGGTGGGAAGGTGAGTTAGGCCAAGATGTGAGCATCTCCAAAAGCTCTCCATATAACAGTTTCCTCTAAAATGTGTCAAGGGTACTTTTGATGGGGTCACGTAAACACTTGGGTCATAATAACATTAATTCTGTTGAAAATAGAAAAGGTGGAGCCTCCAAATCCGCCCCCCCCTATTTGTAGCTACAAACGAGGATATTTTAGGGAGGCACAAAATATAGGGTAATTTTAGGGCACTGTTGGAGATGATAATTTTGACTAATCCTCTATTATTTGTTAAGAAAACTTTTTAAGTGTTACTTAGAGATGCTCTTAGATAGGTCCAAAAATTTTTTTAAAGAAAAGAGGTGTAAACAGATTTCTTAAAAAACGAGTAAACATTTTTCTTCTATAATGAAAGGTTGGGTTACTATTCTTGAAGCAAGTTGAGCAAACATTTTGATGCGAAACAATAGTTAAATATTGACGTAATACAATGACATGTTACACTCCATGACAAAGTTGGCTCAATATATCAAGAATGATGACAAAAATTGAATAATTTTGTGTCTGCAATCCAAAATGCGTATAAGATATGTCAATATATCCACTAACTAAGTACAAAAGCATCAGGTGAACTATTTGATGTGTTGACTCACCAAGTACAAACATTGAGTTAAAACGAAGATGTAGACTCACTATGTACAAATGTTTGACTAATTAATAAGAAAAAAATGTTGACGGACTAATAAGACAAAAATGTTGTGCTAACACGAGAATGTTGATTCACCAAGAGAAAAATAATATTTTATTTTATAACACATGTCATAAAAGGCAAGCTACTTCTTTTAAAAGTGATGTACATTTTTTATATAACCATTTATCAAATTTTGAAAGAAAAAACTCCTGCAAATAAATGAGAGAATAACATTCTGACCACTGTTTTGTTGTGTAATGGCTAATGAATGGCAACGGCAGTCATCTAAGGCCAGTCTCAGTGGAGAGTGTCATCACATAGTTACCAAAAAGAATTTTTAAGAACCGTGCCAGTGGAGGGTCATGGTGATGACACTCATCTCTTATCCCATGACACTCCCCCTCTTCTCTCTCATGCCATGTCAGCAAATTTAATACTCATGATACTACCATGACACTCCCATTGAGACCGACCTAAGGCCAGTCTCAGTGGGGGTTTCATAGACAATAAATAGAGTGCCATGTAGGCATTTTTGATGATGTGACAGCGTATTAATGAGGAGAGAGGTGGAATGAGTTTCACGAGGATGAAACTCTCTATACACAGTTACCTAGACAGTTTGTGTCTTGCATGTAACCTAGAAAACAACAATAGATGAAACTATGCATTGAGAGAGGGGTGTTTCATCCTAGTTTCAAACACTTTTAGATGACGTGTCACTCTATGTAACTGTGTCCATGAAACTTCCATTAAGACTGGCCTAAGAGAAACACGGCTAATGAATGGCAACGGCAGTCATCGAAGAGAAACACGTCTCGGGCTCGAATATTGTTGGAAATATCACTTTTTTCGAAATATGTTTCTTTTGAAGAAACCGTTAATAGAGAATAAAATGGACCGAGTTGCGTCTATATGAAAGGAACTGTTCATAGTGAATTACAAAATTTTTGAACACTGTTTGTTGTCTGCAGTGGTAGAGACAACACTTTATTTCGTGATTTAGTCGCTGACAATTTTATTAGCTGGTGAGTGATGAATTTGGTTTTGACGAAATCACCACAAAGCAACGTCAAGGTCGAATTAGGTTGGGCCGAGGGATGTGCTCAAATCCAAAATCCAGGCTACAGTGAACAAAAATATACCCTACAATTAATGTTGCAACAATTAAGTAATTTTTTTTAAAAAATATTAGAACAATAATATTAGAGTACGGGAACAATTACTCTTCACTCCTAGAACATTGGTGGGGGGGGGTATCGCGCGACCCCCTGCCGAGCCGCGTGCCGCTACCTCACACCTCCGTCGCCGTCCCCCGCGATGTTGCCGTCCGCCTCACCACCGCCTCTGCCACCCGCGACCACCATCGGCGGCCGGCGGCGCCACACCGCCTTGCCACGCCGCCGCCACACGCCGTCGTCCGACTCTAACCTCTCCGACCGTGACTCCCCCGCTGCCTACCTCGCCTACCGTCCTCTAGCCACCCGCGGCTCCGGTGGCGCCGCCGCCACCTCACCGCATGACCACCCACCGCCGCCACCTCACCGCATGACCACCCACCGCCCCAACCCCAACTAAACCCAAACCCTGGACTCGACCCTCCACATCGCCGGCGGTAGCGGCGTGCTTGCCCTCGACCGCGCCACCGGTCCTAGGCTCGCGAGTGGTGGGCTGGCTGCGACGGGTCGCACGCTCGTGCTGCCGTGCGACAAACGTTTCTGTTTTTACAACTAGAACATTTGATACAACATGATAGACCAATTTAAAAATTCAAAATTTAATAGATCCATGAAGAATCTTGTTTTGTTACATTAATCTAAGAAACACCATGGTCAAACAAATTTAAAATCAGAGTTACTATTGGATAGACAAATTAACTTGAAAATTTGAAAACAAATTGAATGTCGTCAGCTCAATCAAAGCGCCACGTGTATAGCAAATCTCCTACTTCTCCGCCCGACGGGACATGTGCCCATGCTACGAATTCCGGTTCTGGTTGTGTTGAGCCCAGGTTTCCGGTTAGCGGGCCATGGCCGCATATTCTAATCCCGCATACATAGATACATACGCCCGTTCTGCCCTGCCTACCGCATACATACGCTCGCTCCCCCATAACGCACTCGCTATCGGTGGCGAAGCTAGACTGGAACACAAGGAGGTGCCCATATGGTATTTCTGTCTATTTTTGAGGAAAATTAGCCTATCCTAATCTGTTTTTAAGTGCAAAACCTTGTGCTTAACATGGTGGCCGTGCACCAGGGTAGCATAACCTAGCTTCGCCGGTGCTCGCTATTCTAATCTCACCACCCAAACCCTAATCCCGAGATGGCCGCCATCGCCGTTAGCAATGCCGTGACCTCTCGGTCGCTGCACCTCTTCGCTGACCCCATGGAGGCGAAAGCCCGTAGTTGTGTATCTACATGTCCCGACCCGCCGAGGCGGACCTCGTCCGCGTGTTCCCCGGGGATGCAATGCCCGCGATGTACCTCGAGCGGATCTACCGCGCGGGTGGGGCGAGGGCACCTCCTTCATCCTCGCAGGAGTCTACCTCCTCTCGCTTCTTCCTCGCCCTGCCGCCATCCGGGTGTGGATCAGGGTGGAGCCCACCACTACGCACCGCCTCGCCGCCGTGGTGCTCTTCGTGGGGGCCAAGTTTGGCGGCCACCCCCACAGGAAGTGGATGCCCGTCTTCGAGATTTGCTCGGGCCGGAAGATGCCCACCCCGGAGTGTCGCTTCCTCCGCGTGATCAATTACCGCCTCTACGTCCGTGTTGACGAGTTCGAATCGTTCATCCGAGTCATGGAGGCCGGGCCGTCAATGCATCCACGAGTTCTAGCGCTCGCGCCGGTCCCCGATTGCCGTGGAGGGAAGAGGAATGCGAGTAAAGAGGAGGACGAGTGCCGCCACGTCCGACTATGCCTTCCGACCCCTGCCGTCGTCCCTGCCATTTAGGTTCTATCTTTCCAATTTCAATTGTTTCAATTCAGTAGTAGATTGGTTGTCTCTGTTTTGTTTTGTCCGCTTCATCCGGCCTATTTCATTTTCTGCGGGTAATTTGCTGCCGCCGTCGAGGGACAGGGATAGTTGTAGGCTAGGGTAGGGAAGATGGTGATCGGTGAATTTTGAAGTTGATTGGATCGAAGCCTCAATTACCTGGACAACATATCCTATGAGAACCAGGTTCGTGTGAGAACTATGAGAACTTCAATCTGGGTCACATGATCTTGATCCAAGGAGAGCGCATATGAAGAGGTGGGAGGGGGATTTGCAAAATCACCGCCCACTTAATCATAGTTTTGCAAATTCCTCCCTCCCACCTGAATTTATGCGCCCCATTGGATCAAGATTATATGGTCCATATTGGAGTTCTCATAGTTCTCATACGAACCTCGGTTATCATAAGATACGTTGCCCAATTACTTGAGCCAAAGAAATATGAGGATACCGATGCACCAGCGTCCGAGTAGTACTAGCTACTTAGATGCTCGGGAATTATGCTATAAATTCCCATGTATAATAACATTAGTGCTATCTCGCTTTAAAGGAAATAAAGTTAATTAGATCATTCTTTCTGCAAGATATCTCGTGCAATGCTCTTGTGATGATCTTTAAGGGAGATGATAAAGACTTTCTTCAATTTAGAAGATCACTTCGTCACTTTTTATGAAAGAACAGATGTGCAATGCTCTTCGCCAAAACTGCCTAGTGAAGGCACATTTGACAAACAAAGTCTCTGTCCTCCTGGTGTACCACACAACGAGCAAGCTTTGGATTGGAAGCAATGCCTGCTAGTTGATAGTGAGTAGTGACCATCTCCTAGATTTAGAACAGCAAGTTTTGGAACCAATGCCGGCAATGTCAAGACACCTTTAACCATCTCCTAGCTGTGATTTGATAGAAATATTGACCAATGCCTGAACCATTCGTTCCACATGCAACTCGGAGGTCTCTCCAACATCTCTCCTCTCTTCTTTGCTGCCACAACCATCTCAACCGGGAGTATCCATTAATTTCAAGTCCATCGGTCCTCCATAACATTTAGGAATCTTTACTTTCTTCCAAGCCACTAAATAGTGACCGGTGGAAGTTTCCCAACTCTAGAGAAAAGTGTTAGAACTAAACTTAATTAATGACTTAAACAAGATCTCATAGTCGAAACAGATCACATCTAGTAAACTAATCCAATGCGGAAAAGATTGGTTCGGTGATTACCGACACCGGCGTTGGACTCCATTGGTGTCGGTGTAGAGGTGATGTGGTCGATGATGAGGGCACTGTCGGGGACGTAGCGTAGCTTCTCCTTCGGCGTCTTCTGGGGATAGCGACGTCCTTCAGGTCGCCACGGCATCGCCCTGGACGTGGACGACTAGCTTCCGCACCTTCCAGCGTTCTCGGCGATCGGTTGGGTGGAAACTTAGATGTGTTCTACGTTGGGGCGTCCCGGGGCGACCCCTCCGTTTATATAACGCTGTAGGTGCGGGGCGGGATCCGTTATCTCTTAGGTTTAGCCTCCCGATCAAGACTAATAACGAATTTGAGTCGGTTTTAACCAAAAACGAATCCATGCTATTTTCGGTTGTTCTATTGACCTTGCAGTCAAAATAGATCTAAAACCAACGTTCTCCCCCGACCAAAAGGTCAACAACTTAAACTTACTCTTAACTTAATCTAAAGTTCTTCCTCGGAAAATCAGCAAGTACTAGACCAATGCGTCGTCGGTAGCACCACGGCATACCTGGGACAGCATTACCCATAGTCTTACCGAGAAAACTTTGTTAGAACTCTTATTCTTATTTGGGGAAATTAATGGCCCTAAATCAGGACTCGATCAAGGACTACTCACTAGGCCCATGCCTAGGACACGTGTCCGGAAGAGGGTTGGTGGTAGACCTTTTGTGAGCGGATCCGCTATATTAGCCTTAGTACTTATGTGCTCAATCTTAAGTGTTTCGTCCTGATTTCTTTCTTTCACGATACGATATTTAAGATCAATGTGTTTGGAAGCACCACTTAGTTTATCGTTAGCGGAAAAGAAAACTGCGGCTTGATTATCGCAGTGCATTGTGATAGGTCTCGGGATACTATCAACAACCTTTAATCCCGGAATGAAATTCTTAAGCCATAGTGCCTGTCCCGTGGCATCATAACACGATACAAACTCAGCTTGCATCTTCTCACGCGTACGGACTTGAGCGTACATCAAGCTTCCAACAGCTGATGCATAGGGAACATCCTTCATCTTATCTTCTTCTAATTTCTTCTTAGGGCATAACTTTTGACTTAACTTATCGCCCTTATGAAACGGAACAGGTGATGTTCCACATTTATCCATCTTATATCTCTTAAGCATCTTTTCAATATAAGCTTTCCGAGATAATCCTAGTATTCCTTGGGCTCTGTCTCGGTATATCTCAATGCCCAACACATAAGAGGCATCACCGAGATCCTTCATATCAAAATGAGATGAAAGGAAATTCTTAGTCTCATACAACATGTTCTTATTGTTGCATGCTAATAGTATATCATCCACATACAGTACTAGGATTATTAATTTTCCACCCTTATCTTTGATATAGATACAACTATCTACATCATTCTCTTTAAATCCGAATCTCTTAATAACTTCATCGAATTTAAAGTTCCATTGTCTGGACGCTTGCTTAAGTCCATAGATTGATTTTCTTAATCTGCATCCCATGTGCTCCTTACCCTTAATAGCAAAACCTTCCGTTTGAGCCATATAAATGGTTTCATCTAAATCACCATTTAGAAATGCAGTCTTAACATCCATCTGATGTAACTCCATATCAAAATGAGCTACAAGTGCCATGACGATTCTCAAAGAATCTTTGGTAGACACAGGAGAGAAAGTCTCATTATAATCGATCCCTTCCCTCTCGCGTAAACCCTTTAGCTACAAGTCTTGCTTTGAATCTTTCGACTTTCCCTTTGGAATCACGTTTCGTCTTGTAGACCCATTTACAACCTACTGTCTTGACTCCATCAAGAATTTCTACTAAATCCCAAACCTGATTAGAACTCATAGACTTAAGCTCTTCTTCCATGGCTTCAATCCATTTAGTGGAATTCTCACTCTCAACTGCCTGTCTAAAATTGGCAGGGTCACTTATTTTCCCGACATCATATAGATCCTCACTTAAATATGTCTCATAAATGTCGGGAGTGCCCGTTTCCTTTCCCGATGTGACCTTCTTAATGGTTGGTCCACAGCCGGTTCAGGATCAGGCTGAGGCGCAGGTTGTGCTCGAGCGTTTGCCGCCGGAGCTGGAACATCACCTGCCGGAGCATCGGCTCCAACGGCCGGTGCCCGAGCTCCGATGATCGGCGCCCGTGGCTCCTGCACATGAGTGGCTGCCACGGTGCTACTTACTTGAGGAATAACTGGCGGTACAAACCGATATACCTCGGTAGGCTCTAGGAAATCCGGATTAGAAAGATTAACCCGTAATTCTTCGAGACTTATATCCCTCTTAGGAAAACTTCCACCGATTCCCGAGTCCTCTAGAAATACAGCTTGTCTTGTCTCAACGAACTTAGTAGAGCGACCAGGATAGTAGAATCGGTATCCCTTAGACTTATTCGGGTATCCGATAAAATGACAGCTCACCGTCTTAGAGTCTAATTTCTTATGTTGTGGATCGAACAACTTAGCCTCAGCGGGACAGCCCCACACTTTTAAATAATTAAGTGACGGTTTCTTCCCATTCCACAGCTCAAAAGGTGTCTTGGGAACGGACTTAGAAGGAACCCGATTAAGAATGTGAGCAGTTGTCTTTAAAGCTTCCATCCATAGCTCCACCGGCAAGTTAGAATGACCGAGCATGCTACGTACCATATCTAATAATGTACGATTGCGCCGCTCAGCCACTCCATTTTGCTGTGGTTCTCCGGGCATGGAGTATTGCGCTCTTATGCCATTTTCTTCTAAATACTTAGCAAAAGGTCCCTTAATTTGACCATATGTTGCATGTTTCCCGTAGTATTCTCCACCCCGATCTGATCTTACTACTTTAATGGAAGTGTTATGCTGTTTCTCAACCTCCAACTTATAAATCTTAAATATTTCTAGCGCATCCGAATGCCTTTTAATTGGGTAGATATGTCCATAGCGGGAATAATCATCGGTAAACGTTATAAAAGAATCATAGCCATCTACTGATGTTACGGAGAGCGGGCCACAGATATCTCGTGTGAATTATTTCTAAAACGCCCGTACTCCTAGTGGCTCCTTTCTTAATAGTCTTAGCGTATTTTCCCTTAATGCAATCGATGCATTGTTCTAAATTGGAGAAGTCTAATTCATAAAGTATTTCATCTTTAATGAGACGTTCCATTCTCCCCTCGAAATGTGGCCGAGGCGACAATGCCACAATTTCGAAGAAGTCTCATCATCACGCTTACGCTTATGTGAAATACTAGCAACATTCATCACAGAATCATCAAGAGAGAGCATATAAAGTTTGCCTTGCCGAGTAGCAAGACCCACATTTATTGAATTAAACTTTATCACACACTTATTGTTGCCAAACTCACAAATGTGTCCCGAATCATCTAAAGCTGATACTGAAATTAAATTCCTCTTTAAACTAGGAACATAAAGAACATCCTCTAAACTAAGTTGGAAGCCGCCCGACAACTCTAAGTGGAAGCTCCCAATGCCTTCAACTTGAACGACGTTCCCATCAGCCACTCTTAGGCTTCTCTCCCCCTTCTTATAGTTCGGATCGAACGGAATACCTGTAATGAATTAGAAATGTGCACAGTGGCACCCGAGTCAATCCACCAAGTATTATAGGAAAAATCTGCTAAGAATAACTCATCAATGAAAGAAACAACATCAAACTTATCATTACCTTGCTCCTTCAACCATTCTCTAAAGCCCGGACAAGCCTTCGAAGATGCTTAGGTGAGCCACAGTAAAGAGCACGTCATCTTTCCACCCTTAGACCGGTGGTTCTTGAAGTTGTTGTTGTTCTTGGGAGCAGTCTTGTTCCCATTCTTCTTCTTCTTCTTATGGACTTTCTTGCTGCCACCTGACTCATGCTGGTTCTTAGGAGGATTGTTGATGTTGAGGTTGCCAACCATGTTCACAACATTCTCCTTCATCTTCTCGGTCTTAATCCTCTCTTCTTCTTCAACACAATAGCCAATCAACTCAGTGATAGTCCAAGTGTTCTTGTTGGTGTTGTAGTTGATCTTAAAGGGACCGTACTTGAGCTGGCAGTGAAGTCATGATGAAATGCACAAGGAAACCATCGGAGATCTCCATCTGCATGTCCTTAAGCTTGTTAGCCATGTCACACATGCTTAGAATGTGCTCCCTTATGCCAACGGTACCTTCATACTGAGACCCCACCAATTTCATGATGAGAGTGCTAGCATAGGTCTTAGAAGAGCTCTTAAAGTTTTCCTCAATCTTAGCAAGGAGCTCCCTAGCGATCGGATCAACTCCTTGTGCAGTCTTAGTGGGGATGGCTCCCTTAATGCCAGCACTTATGGTCTGTTGCATGACCATGATGGCCATGCGGTTAGACCTCTCCCACTTCTCATAAGCAGGTGTAGGGTCAGCTCCAGCAGCAGGTGCAGCAGGCCGATCACTCCTCGGTGCCACATCAAGATCATTCCATGCCAAGCAAGTGGTGACCTTGCCCTTCCAGATCTGGAAAGTTCGCTCCATTGAGCGGCTCGATGTTGTTGAGGAAGGAGGCAACAACATTGACGTTACTCACTGAAAAAATAAAACTTAGTTTAGTAATCATATACAATGAAATGCAAATAAAGCGTATGAAAATAACCCTACGGTGGTCTGATTAAATTCATACAATTAAATTTCAATTTGCATCACCGGTGGGGAAAACAAACGAAATTCATCTTAATACTCATGATTAAACAACGGTGGTCAGAAATAATCACAAGTTTACTCTAAATAAATTTTACGGTGGTTCCATTTGTTTAGAGGCATCTCAAAGTATAGTGGTGGATTTGAATACTTAAGTTACGAATTAATCGTAAATAAAACACCAACAATACTTAATCTTAACCATTCTGATAAAATAATTAATCTCATCATAATAACTTAATACTGAAAACTGAAATTAAATAACATAATAAACTTAGCTTAATATGGACAAATAATTAATGCTTAGACTTAAAGAAAAAGAAAAGAACGTTGCCTATACAACTTACAGAACAAACACGGCACCGTGCGGCCAGCACAGCACCTACCACGGCTTAGTTCGTGCATGCAGCATGGAGCACGTGGGCTCATGATTCCACGCGTTGACTTGATGTAAGGAAAGCGACGCGACGCAACGCAGCGTATGGCCTAACTGAAAACGCGTGCGGCGGCCGAGCTAAGACTGACTCGAGAGTCATTTTTCAGATGCAAATTGGCTATTGCCTTCTGTATACAGTGTTTTGCTTTTCTTTGTCACGGCAACATCTCCAACAGAGCCATTGCATTTCCTTCGGCCGGCACTACCATCCAACAAGGAGAGTCATTTTCAGATGCAAATCGGCTATTGCCTTCTGTCTACAGTGTTTTGCTTTTCTTTGTCACAGCAACATCTCCAACAGAGCCATTGCATTTCCTTCGGCCGGCACTACCATCCGCAACTTCGTTCCATCGAGCAGCTTGCACGCATGTCCGCCTTGATCTCTCTCCGGCCGCGTGCTTCGCCACAAGCAGAAACACCACCGCCCTTGTCCCTGCAGAGGGCGAGAGCCAGCTTAGGCCCACCGCCATCGTTTTTTGAAATGAGGCTGGGAGGACCTGGACGGACGCCGACGCCGACCTCGGCGGGTAGAAGCGGCAGTGGAGCCGTGCTAGCCCACCCTCGCTACGACCTGGCCACGCACCGAGCTCGCCTCCGTCCCACGCCGAGCTCGCCCCGCCCTTCGCTCGCGGCCCGCTCGCCTGCTAACATGCCTCGCGCGGCCGTTCCCGAGTTCTCGCGCGCCTGCGCTTACCGTCACCGTCCGCCGCCTCGCCCGCGCTTGCCGCCATCCGCCCCGCTCGATTGCGCTCGCCGTCCCCTTGCCTGCCCGAGATCTTTCGCGACCGTCGCTGCCGTGCACGCGCCCGAGCTCTCCTGCGCCTGTCGCCGTCCGTCTCGACCCGGCCTCCGCGGCCGCACCCTCGCTCGTCGCCATCCGCCCCGCTTCCATGGCCACGCTTGCCCGCCGGTTCTCGCCCACCGCCGCCCTTCCCGGCGTTCGCTCGCCGCCGCGGCCGCTCTCTTCCGCTCACCTGCCGCAGCAGACACTTCTACTCAAATGCATTTGAGGAGAGAGGGTATCCACTTCTACCTCTTCTCTCTCCTCAAAGGCAAAAATGCCTCCTAGTATGCCTCCTCTGTTGGAGACCAAAATAGCATGAACAGTATAAATTCGTGAGCCATTTGTGCCTTTGCATTCTGCTGTTGGAGTCAGCCTAATGCGTGACCTAGCTTACGATGCAGACCAGCTAGCGGGCGAAAGCAGCGCGCGATGACGCGGCTAGCAGTAACCGCGGCCCAGCGAAACGGCAAGCGGCCCAGCTAAGCGTGGTGCGGCTGACTCGGTGCACGGCCCAGCAGCAGCCCAGCGCGACGTAGGCTGAAACTAGCCAGCCCGGTCGTCCGAGGTTTGTTCAGACCCGCCCGAATCTGGTCTGTTGGTTGCGATCAACGACTAAGACTGGCTGGAGGAGCTCTAAAAATGTGAGAATCGGAAGGAAACCCTAGATCCCGACTCTCTTCTCCTCACTCTCGTAGCCGCAGCAGCAGTCGTGCTCCCTTCCTCCCCCATTCTGAGTGCAACATAAGCCGCAGGGAGAGAGTGAAGCTCGCACGGCGGCGCACGCACGGTGGCATCTGCGCGCACGGTGGTCACGACCAGCACATGGCACGGTGGAGCCGTCGCGGAGCCATTCGCCGGCATGCGCGTTCCCCTTTCGGTGAGCGCGTCGCTGTCGAGAGGTTCCATGGCGGCTCCCTAATGCCCTTAATCTTAATCTTAAGGTAAAGATACGATAAGGGTTAAGGTTATGGGGAGTTGCATGTGTGTGTTCGATTCGGTGTTTTGCAACTCTCTTTTTCTAATCTTCATCTTAGCATGTGACATGGCATGAAGTAAAATAAAACTGAAACCCTAACTTACTTAGATCTGAGCTAAAACATGATAAACTTAACGTAAAACTGCTCTAAACTAATAGATCTAATGATGTGCGTAAAACTGACGGACTAAACTGAGCTTAAGCATGACTAAAAACATTAATCATCACCTCTGACTTAACTAAAACCGAACCACTAACTTAAACTAGTGGATCTAATCGACTAGATTAAGGCTAACTGATACCAATTGTTAGAACTAAACTTAATTAATGACTTAAACGGGATCTCATAGTCGAAACAGATCACATCTAGTAAACTAATCTATGCGGAAAAGATTGGTTCGGTGATTACCGCCATCGGCGTTGGACTCCATTGGTGTCGGTGTAGAGGTGATGTGGTCGATGATGAGGGTGCTGTCGGGGACATAGCGTAGCTTCTCCTTCAGCGTCTTCTGGGGATAGCGACGTCCTTCAGGTCGCCAGCAGCACTGCCCTGGACGTGGACGACGAGCTTCCGCACCTTCCAGCGTTCTCAGCGATCGGTTGGGTGGAAACTTAGATGTGTTCTACGTTGGGGCGTCCTGGGGCAACCCCTCCGTTTATATAACGCTGTAGGTGCGGGGCCGGGTCCGTTATCTCTTAGGTTTAGCCTCCCGATCAAGACTAATAACGAATCTGAGTCAGTTTTAACCAAAAATGAATCCACACTATTTTCGGTTGTTCTATTGACCTTGCGGTCAAAACAGATCTAAAACCAACAAAAAACACTTCAGACTCTCATGTTCTTTGATAAACCAGGCCAGCAGCTCCAATGCAAACGATATGTATACTGGGATTGCAATCAGAGTTGATTGTAGTAGAGGATCTCCCTAGTCTATGTAGGAGCTTTCCTTTCCATGTTGGTATCCTTCTAAGTACATGAAAACTCCACAACTACACGTTGGAAATTTTTCTACAATCAACTTTGATCTTGACTGAAACGGATAGGAGATATGGAGCATTTATTGAGACTAGAGACCAGATGCTTCACCAAACCCTACTAGAATTTCTCTTACCGTTAACAGGTCTCCTAGCTTTAGAACGAGCAAGCTTTGGAACCAATGCCTGCGATGTAAGCCACATTTAACCATCTCCTAGCTGTGATTTGATTGAAATATTGAACAATGCTGAACCATGGGTTTCACATGCAGCTCGAGGTCACTCCAACATCTGCCTGTTCTTTGCTGCCACAACCATCTCAACTGTAGGGAGTTAGTTTCATGTCCATGATGAAACTAACTCCCCAACATTTAGGAACTTTCACTTTCTTCCAAGTGACTAAATAGTGACTACAATTGATGAAAGTTTCCCCACTTCATAGAAAAGCATGATAGAGTCACTTAGCTTCTTTGATAAACCAGGACAACAACTCCAATGCAATCGACTTGTATACTGGGATTGCAGTCAGTTGATTTTAGTAGAGAGGATTTCCATGCTCCATGTAGGAGCTTCCCTTTCCATGAGGGTATCCTTCTAAGTACATGAAAACTACACAAGGGAAATTATCTGCATCAACTCCGGTTGATCTTAACAGAAACAAATGTGAGATATGTAGCATTTATTGAGATTAATAAGCAGACCTGATGCGTCACCAAACCGCGCTAGAATTTCTCTCACTGTTAACGAGTCTTCTTGCTCCTTCTTCAGAAGAGTACCATGTCGTCAGCGTACAAAGAACGATGCTTGATCTCTGGTACTGGTATATAGGCGATAGGATCTCTTCCGCGATAGCTTTGTGTAAGAAAACATTCAACACATCTAGAACCATGAAAAACAACATCGGGGAAAGGGGATCTCCTTGGCAGAACCCACGTCAGATCTTCCGCCCAGGCATGCTGTTAAGCATTACTTGTCAAGAAGTTGTCCCTAGTAGCTGGGATATCCAATCACTTGAAGCAAGAAAGCCCACCAGATGGTGTCAAGAAGCTTTTGTTGAGTCAACTTTGAGGAGTAGGCTAGGAAACCTCTTCCTATGTAGCAACTTGGCCGAGAGTTGCACTGACTTGAAGTTATCATGGATATGTGACCTTTGATGAACACACTTTGATTGATTGACATTAACTCATGCAGCCTCTGTGCCACATTATTTACTAAGGACTTGGCGCACAATTTGCCAAAGCTATAGATTAAGCAAATTGGCCTAAAATCACCATCTGAGAGAGGTTTATCTTTCTTGACCAGAAGTGTGATGAAAGCTCCGTTTAGGGCTTGAGGCTGGTGAGCCCTCCCCCACCATGGCGGGCATTAAGGGTGTGTTTGGTTGGGCTTTTTCTGGCTTTGGCTTTTTTAAAAAGCCAGTAGCCCAACCAAAGGGGTTGGCTGCCAACAAAAGCCAAAGCCAAAAGCAGCTTTTTGCTAGTTCATTTCTGAAAGCAGGTGTGGAGGTGCTTTTTCCGGCTTTGGCTTTCACAAGTTTGAAGAAATTACCTACATATGTATATGTATGTATATATATACATGTAATATCTATGTTATATGACTTTTATTTATTTATATACATATATCTTATATAAATATTATGTGTTTACTTATTTATTTTTATATATCTTATATATATATGTTTATATGTATAAATAAATTTTTTATTCATTTGTATATGTATGTATATATATATAAATATTTATCTATTTATTTAAATACATGTATATATATGTTATATTATATATATGATATAAATAAATATATAAATATAAAATATATTATGCATACATTTCAAATGTATATGTATATATATTTATTTATATATATGTATATATATTATTTTATATATACGATATAAAATAATATATAAATATAAAATGTATTATACATATATATGTATGTATATATGATGAGTATATATGATGATAAGTAGGGTCTGCTAATAAATTTCAAAAAGCCACAACTGTTTTACCAAACGGCTTTCAGCTTTCTCACAGACTCATAACCCACAGTCTGCTTTTTTCATAGCCCACAGCCCACAGCAGCTTTTTCCACAGCCACAGCCCAACCAAACACACCCTAAGAGAGTTTCTACCTGCCATGATATCTTGCTTGATCAATGACCACACATAACGGTAGAAGTGACCTATGAATCCGGGTGCTTTTTTTCTAGAGAAGTTCTTAACCCAAGTCCAAATCTCATCCTTCGAGAGATCAATGGACTGGTAGTCCCAGTAATTGTAAATCTCTCAGAGCCCATGATCTTTGTGAAGTGTAGCACGTGATTCATTATTCGTGTGGATGGTCTTACAAGACTGAACTTTTTATAAAGCCTTTTTTAATAAAAATATATGCATGTTTGATATCGATCACAGCGGGCCCAACTACTGATGTGAATCACCCAAAACTATCCATGTAACAACTACAGCTCCATGCAAATATGCAAAGCGTATGATCAGGGGGCAAACAATAAACTGTCCCAAGTTACCAGCATGATTCATGCATGCTTAACCAAAAGTTTGTGCGCCAAAGCTTCTTTTAGTCAAAAATATTGATATTGTTTTCCTAGTAGCTATTTCACAATCATGGAGAAAGGAATTTACATGGCTTTGAGTTGCTGAATAAGGGGTTTATATGGAAAAAGTTAGCTTGGGTGACTAAGTAAGAACTTGGATGGATAATTTGATTCTAGAGACACGACTAAAGGTGACTGGAATGAGAAATATGTGTCGTCTACCTTGCGCTCATCATCCATGATACCTGTGATTGGAATGTTCGTTTGGTTTGGCATATTTTTTACCCCCTCCCCCCCCATGACACAGATGTAGACGATACATGAAGATGGCGTACAGTGAAGTATGCAGCATATATGGCATAGACAGACGTATATTCAGGAGATACTCACGTAATTGTAATATTTTCTTTGGTAATAAGTAAAGTACCCTCTCTGTGAGAAGAAGCCAGTCATTGCTTAATTTGTACGCATGGATAAGAGACCTAGCTGCAATCTGCATGGAATCAACGTCCAAGCTAGAGGTAGGTTACGATAGTGCCAGCAGGCTGCGCTGTTTATGTACAACCATCTATGGGGTTAACAAGATGGATGCACTAAATTTCCATTAAACTGTACGGAGTTTTGTCAAGAAACTCCATGAAATTTCCGATAAACTGAAGGGAATTTCACTTGCCAAGCATGTTTGCCACAAGCTAGAACACGTCAGAATGCTATAAATCCAAACCAGATCCTAGTATCACAGATTCACAGCACATCATGTGATCTGTAAGATGGATAGTAGTAGTATTATGCCAAAGGCGCTCATGTAATCTGGTCCATGATGAGAGGGTGTGTTGTAATTTGGGCCGGTTCTATTCTCCTATCAATACAACGAAACACAATTCTCCTGCATTTTTGAGAAAAAAAAGTACCAAAATAGCATGCGCTGTCTAACGATCAGTGAGAAAGAGAGAACATATTAGTGCATCCAGGTGATCAAACACATATAATTCATAGGATATCAAAAAGGAAAAAGGGAAAATGCACTGAATAACAACTATCCGTTCACCATTGCCGGAATACAAATTCTGAAGGGAGTGCATGATTCCCACTTCGACTTCATTCGATTTCATAGATTTAAAACTCCAGCATAAAAGTGCAAGTAACAAATAATTCTTGAATAACTCAATACAAGAGATGCATATACAAATTGATTCCTCCAGGCTACATATAGCAAAGAAGGCAAAGTAAAATACGGATAACATAGGCTGAAAAAAATTCAGGCACACCAGGCTGAGAATAAGCTAGAACCAGCTGGAAGGAGCAATTATTTCTTCAGCCATCTGACTATCAGTGGATCCATCCTCGTAGCCTTCCAAGTCATCATCATCCTCATAAGGATAATCAAATCGGTATTCATATGCTGGGCTGGTGAACCCACAGTAACCTGCAAGGACTTCGAGGAATGTTGGAGGGCCGGAACGAAGTCCCCTCCTTCCTGACTCCATGATGTTTTCTTCTCTCTGATCCTCAAGGTGAAATGACGAGGCGATGAGTCGGCGGTTAGTGTTGGTAACCAGGGTTGCTGGATCCATGAAGTAGATGCAGCCAGCTTCGATGGTCGGGAACGCGTGGATGGCGAAGGAGGCGACATCGCTGATGAAGATCGCATGCCTGCCGATGCTTGTCACCGGCACAAGGACCTTCCCCACATTGTCCACCTTGTGAACATATATAGGGTGACCTGCACCAGATCGCTTGCTCACCCGCAGCAACTCCCCTGCGAGCTCCACGAGGTAGTAATAAGAATCTCCGTCTTCCCATGAAGCTTGAGTGCCGATGATCTGCGTCATCTTGACCATCTCATACTGGCCTCGAGTGATGCCTGCGTCCTCAGCGGTGGAGTGAATAATGGAGCCATACTTATTGGCGACATAGACGTCGCCGGCGAATTGCATCATGCGGGTAGGGTAGTGAGGGTGTTGGGCCCTGTGCTCTTCATATTTCTGGGTGTCTGAATCTGACCACCCCATAAAGTCGCAAAGGTTGGAGACGAAGAGCCTCATCGGCGATGTGGTCACAGCTACAGCCCTAATATCTTCAACACTACGTATGGTCACCGTGAAACGGACAGAGGAAGATGTGAAGGGATTGAGCACCCAAGCACAGCAGCCACCGTCCGGTACTTGCTTCCCTATGACAATGAGACCACCATGGATGTCTAGAAACAAGTCGTCATAGTCGCAGAGCTGAGGGATATTCTTACAGAGAATGCGGCTGGTGCGGAGATTCACCATGGTGATGTTGCAGCTTTTGTAGCCGTAATCCTTGAGCACGACCCAGGATTTGGGCTGGAATTGTGGATCTGTGAAGTTCTTCTTGGGGTCGGGGGTGTACTGGCGCCAATTCTGGCAGACAGCACGGAAATTCATGTAGTAGTCGAGGTCATTGTCGCTGAGCACAAGGCCGGCGAGGAGAAGGACGAGGTCCTTGGGAAGGTTGGACCAATCTGCCATTGCAGGGTGTTGGTGATGAGAACAGGAGGGATGTAGTGTTAGCAGGCTTTTGTGTGCGTGCTCGCTTGTAGATTCACTAGTATGTTTATATGCGGCTATATTTATGCAGTTTGGGAGCAGTAGGTTTTCTAGCAAGTAATTTCGAAGTTTGCCTTGTCTCGTTCGTGTGAAAAGTACAACGGTACCGTTGGAGAGATCTCGTACCGTTTCGTTGCGTTTGCAAGGAGACAGCTACGTGACTTCATTTTACTCCAAGTATAGCCAGGAAGGAATTGAGAACTCTGACGTTGCCGAAATGGCAACTTTTAAGAACTGTTTGAGTCGTCAAATTTGAATCAAGCACATACGTTTTCACACAAACTACGGTTTCAAATACTTTTGCTTTCATTATATATGGACTAGGTGTGAACATGCGGTACGTAGTGTACCTAAAAATTGAAATTGCACAGAAAAGTAAAACCATGCTGTGTTGCCCTGGGCTTACGACCCCACAAATCTTTACTTCTGTACTACTATTAAGTAAAACTAGATTGAATGGCCCGTGCAGTTGCGCAGGTAAGACACTAAAGATCTATACAATATTTTACAATCACTTTAACTTTGTTTATTTCAGCTGGTATTAGTTTATACATGTAGCTTACATGGTTGCAAAAAATACAATCTAATATCACTTATGGCTAACCTATTAGTTTAGAATAATCAATACTTGTATCCTATTGTTGAATTATACTAAGAAAAATGAAGAATAAAATATTTCATAAAGTGAAAATGTACTATGTGACATTTCAAATAAAATGTCAATGAATACATGGAGAACTTATATCACTTTGACAACATTTTTAAAATACTTTTTTGTACAAAACGGATATAGATGTAAAAAATAAATGCACCGATAGTCAATCAATCAATGTTATTATATGTTATATTGAAAAAAATGTCTTGCAAGTTATTTTTACAACATTGTAACTCATCATCCTTGTTACATAATAATAATAAAATCTATCTATATGGATTAGGGCGTAGAATTGCCAGTCATTTGTATGTCGTATGAAATACATAAATCCTCCTTGGATCATCTTGGGTGGCACCACGCACTGTGACATCCGATAATACAACAATAAAACATAAGCAAATACAATGGATACAAAGATACAAGTCTTTTACATCCGATAATAAAATACATCAGAGTCTCATCGGTGTGGAAGCAATTAAGCTCCGAAACAATTCAATACAGCGAAAGCAACATGAAATGGGATACAATCGCTCTCAGCGCGATATACATCGGGACCTCCGGCAGAGACACATGTTTTGCCCTGGAACACCATGCCGGAACTCAACGGTCTACTCCGTGGGTTTACATCACTCCTAGGTGTAGTATCTTCCATCGGCATACTAGTCCTGCCACTGCTCTCCTTCACCTACGTCGCCATGCTTAGTGGGGCCATCTGAAAACCACATAGAGCAAAGCTCGACCAACTAAAGCTCAGTAAGACTGAACCGATAAAGTGATCATCTACAACTGACTCCTAGACATGAAAAGGCCGGAGGGATCAAGTAATTAAGCACTAAGCCAACCTATAAGTGTATCTTACTTTCATCTTTTAGCAGTTCATTAAGTTGCATGCATAATCAAATTTAGTTTTCACTCAACTATAACATTACATGATTCACAAGTAATAATCAATACAACAATTTCAACCATCATCATCATGTTCCTCTTATTACTAAATTCCCTCGTAATGATAATTGGTACTCGTTACTATGAGGGACAGCGACTCAAACTGATTTACATTATGCAGGAGAAACCTGTTTGCACATCACATACACGCTTACCGGAAGCCACATGGGATAACGTCTTGCTCGACACCACAAGGTTGTCCAAGTCGTACCGCCTCCGAGAAGGGTCCCTCACGCGATGCAGTCCCGGACGTCATCCGTAAGTAGAGTGTTCCCCCTCTCCTCCCAAGGGGGTAGGAAAATCTTTCAATCTTACAGTAATCTTCACTATGTCAGTTCAAACTTAATCCATATGGGATGGACACGACGCGGTTCTTGTGTGCATAGACAGAGCTACCACCTTGAAGACATATTAGTGCTTCCTTTTCACCTAAGTTGCCTGTCCGGCCTCCAATTTAACATTCATTTCTCAAAATCCTTGGTCATCGTGTCCAGTATGATAGAACTATACTACGAGTGGCCTCCGTACCACTTGACAAATCATTGTCCTAATTAAGCAAGCAACTAAATGTACGGCTAACCAACATAGTACAACAGAGTCCTACTACAAACTTGGTTTTTAATTCAACTCCGAACAATCTAATGCACATTACACACCTACAATCATAGTCATAAATTGAAAAGACTTAAACATAAGTTGTGCACGGGGACTTGCCATGTCCTTGACCCAAAGCAACTGGGTCACTAGCAGCACCGGCTCCTTGCTCCTCCTCGCCTACCATTGTGTTCGCCGCCACAGCTACATGATGCAAGAGTGATGTTTTATTTTGTGAAAACAAGAATATAACAACAATATAGAGTATGTGCAAATTTCATCAAAATGATGAAACTACTAAGTACAAGTATGCTCTAATGACAATGAATACATGGAGAACTCATGTCAGTTTGACAACATTTTGTAAAATACTTTTTGCAGAAAAAGGATATAAACATAACAAATAAATGCAACGGTAGTCAATCAATCAATATTATTATATATTATATTTTAAAAATGTCTTGCGACATATTTTTAGAACATTGTAACTCATCATCTTTGTTACATTATAATAATAAACATCTATCTATATGGATTAGAGCATAGAATTGCTAGCCATTTGTATGCCTTATGTAATAAATAAATCCTCATTAATTACAACATTTTATTCTATCATCTTTTAAGATAAATGTTCAGTATGACATTTGAAATAATTTAATAGCATCTAGTTGCGAATAGCATGTCGGTGTCTAGTGATGCATGCATGGATCCATGTGCGATCATCTAGCTTGGTTACAACATTCAACTTTGACCAGCACATCAACTTTTCTTTGCTGCTCTTTGTATTTTTCTGGTGTAACTCGGGCTGTTGATGATGTCGAGTACTTACCCTTTGGGTGTATGCAACTCGGAAGATTGCTTGCAAGGGACATGATGACTCATGGAATGTGTATGACCGGTCAGGAGGACCACAAACTGGCAGCTGACCGATATAGGGTACCAGAAGGAGCCATAGACCGCCAAGGAAACCGAGGCGGGCATTCGACCGACCGCTTGGAGTAATCCCAAAGGAAATAACAAAATCGACCGAGTAGGACTCTACATCGATAAGGAAGCTTAGAGATAGAGTTTCCATATAGTTGAATCTTGAAACCGAATTGGATTATGCATGTAACTCTATCTCCTCGGATATATAAGGAGGGGAAGGGACCCCTTTCATCTGACAACATTAGCAATCTGCTAAGGCAATACAATTTATATAGGATGTAGGGTTATTACTCTTGACCGGGGCTCGAACCTACAAAAATCCGTGTGTGTCCTTGTGTTGCACCATAGAGTTTCTGATCCGTGCGAGCCCATATAGTTTACTTGCTGAGTTAAACCTCGACAGTTGGCGCACTAGGAAGGGGCTCCCAACGAGATTCTCCGACAAGCTTGATGGCATCTACAATCGACTTCGACTTCGCTCCAGGCTTCAAAATCTGCTTCGTGTCTCTTGACTTCGAGGCTGATTCTGCTGGAAAACTTTAGCTGACCAATGGTGACCGCAATCTGGCCGCTGCATCGAAGCGGGATCCCTAGACGCGATCCCAATTAACACAACGGAATCTGCCGAATTGGGTGCGACCGATCGTATGGCGTGACCACCCAAATTAGTCGAATTTCCTTTTGTACTGGACAACCAGGCCACGGTCATGGCTACCGCACAATCTGTGGCACAAAATGGCTCGTGGGCCACTCAACTTTGGGCCGGACGGACCTTGGCCTCCTGTCGGGCCCTAGTTGAGGGCTTGGGCCATCATGACCCAATTTATTTTTACCAAGTGTAGAATTTTGTCATGTGCACCTCCGCAGGACACGACAAAGCCTCCTCTTTGCCGTGTGCTTTGCCACAATACACGGTGTAAGGGCCACGTGACAGGCACAGGCAGGTGTCCCTCTTTGCCATGTGCTTCTTCATGGCACATGACAAAACAAAAATTTCATTCTCCTTTTCTCCACCAACTTTTTTTGTGGTTAACAAATTAAGCAAGGAACTTGCCCCGGGTATTTGGTGAATTTTTAGTTCTGTTTGCTATATGTATTCAATTCATTGTTTGTAGTATTTCATGAAAATTCAAATTTGAATTGCAAGTGGTTCTAATAATACACTATGGTGGATGAAAACATGATATTCATGTTGATGATTCCTATTTGAGTCATATGAATGAAATAACAAGAAATTATGCGCGTATCATACATGAAATATGACCACCACCATTTTGTTGAATCGAAATTAAATTTTATAAAATACAAACAGAGTCTGAAAATCATGAGAATTGTCCTCACACCATTGCATCATACGTAGAGGCTGTGGTAAAAGGTAGACAATGTTTCGCATAAATTGTCGCGTATGTTGCACACAAATTGGAGACTCCACGTAAATGAATCAGAGTGTTGAATAAGAACCCTTCATATATTGGATCAAAATAATGGTCAACTCATGTTTTGACTTCAACCAATTTTGTATAGGCAATAGTGCATTTGAATAGAATCCTATAGAAATCTTTTTGTTTTTTGAATTTTCTATGGATTTATTTATTTATTTAAAAAACAGTAATTAAATCTTTGTCATGTGCCATCTGTGGAGCACACGGCAAATAGCTTCGCTCTTCACCTCCAGCCGCCATGGCTTGAGCTTGGGAGCTTAGGGCCGCGCCCGGGGAGAGGGTGAGGGAGGCTGGGAAGTGGGGGATTTGGTGGAGGTCGACGCGCATCCTTCCCTCGGTGGAAATCCGGAGGGAGGCGACCGGGATGTGTCGTATTTTGGAGGAACGCGTCCATGGGCATGGAAGCTTGGGTGAAGGGGAAAACTTGAAAGATGAGCGGCTTAGAGGGGTAGAGGAGATGGAGCTCGTGTCGGTGCGAAGAGGAGCTCGGCACGCGCCCCTTTTATAGGCGCGGAGTGGTTGGGGAGCACGAAAGCTCACCTCCAATGGTGTACTCGTTAGTGCAGTCATCATGGAGCGAGCAATGGAAGGTGTCCGGTACGGTGGAGCTGGGTGGTGGTTGCTTGGCACTGGGAGGCACGTTAGTCCAGGAGCGTCACGAGTTGAGTAGAGCGAGAGGAGGAGGACGATGGAACGTGGCGCTCTTCCGGCCAAAGGAGGAAGACGACATGGTTCTGTTCGAGCGAGGAAGACGACGACCCGAGGTGGCGGCACCGTGTGCCCGGGGCCGCGCCAGGGGCTGGCCGCACCCTCGTGGACCGCGCGCCCTGAGTGGGCCGCGCCCCCGGTGGGCTATGTGAGGGGAGGGAGAGAAGGGACGGGAGGTGGGCCAAGGTGGCTAGTTGGGCCGGAATGGAGGGAGAAAAAGAAAGAGGCGGCCCGGAAGGGTAGAAAAAGGGTTTTTCTTTTTTTTTTCTGAATTTCTGGTATTGTGAAATGGTTTGGATTTTGAAGGTGTTTTGGAGTTTTAAATTTGGAGCAACACTCACTTAGGCACGGGTGATTTTATTTATTCAAAAATTTCAGTTCTCCCTAGTTTAATTATTTAATGAGATTCTGGTTTTTGCAAATACATGAATTTGTAATTAAATCCTCAAAATTTAAATTGGTCACAAATGTTTAATTTGATTTAGATTTTCAAATTTTGGGGTGTTACGGATATACCCTACTTAAAAGAATCTAGTCCTCGAGATTCAAAGTAGCTAGGGGAGAGGAGAAGAAATTGAGATCGGAAGATAGTGCAGAATCTTAATCCAGCACGACGAGATAATCTTTCTATGTGTGAAATTTGAATAAAAATCTCTAAGGTGCGAGGAATCAAGAAGATCACGGAGGCTTAAGATAACTCAATACTCAACTGCCGGATACATTGAGATATCCAAATTCCAATCCGTACTTCGGTGGGGATTCACCCAACGAGTACCATGAGCGGTCGAGGGCAATGCCTCCGCACGAGGTAGGCTACCAGCAACAGGTACCCGACGATGATCCCGATCAGCACATCGCAGCAGGACTCCATGGGAATCACAGCTTGCTGATCTTCTGCCGACGGCTTGGATTGAGGAGCTTGGGTTGGATGGGTAGTTTGGTTGGTATTTCTGGCTTGCGAAAGAGGTGGCTAGGGTGGTGTCGGTTTTATGGCTGATTGCCCGGATGTGGCGAGGTGGGTGCGGAATAAGGCTAGGCAAAAACGATGCTTTGGTGCGAGATTGGTGGATGGTGGTCCGGACGGGGTGGCATGCGTGCGATGCACAATGAGTGGTGATTTGGCTTTAGTGGGGGAGAGTACGGGCACCGATTTGGGAGTCTATCCCCGATAAGGTGATGGACGCGCAATAGCTGCTACACCGGCTAGTGTAGGGGCCTTGGAATCAAGCCGGTGGCTTGCACACTTGTTGAGCTAGGCTGGTGCTGTCGAGGGGTACTCCGGTTGTGGGGGAGGTAGGGTTGCACGGGAACAAGGAAGAAGAAAGGCTCGAGGCTAGGGTTGTGCGGCTGGGTTGGAGGCGGGGTAGATGGGTTGAGCCGATGCTTGGAGATGGGCTGAACTTAAACGGAAGGACATTTTTTTGGAAGATATGTGGTATTTGGATAGGTACTTGATGAAATTTAAGTAGGGGTATACCCTACTTAAATTGATTTTGGCTGGAGGTTGGCACCGGGATTTGAGTTGGAGAGATATTTAGTAGCGTGATACCCTACTTAAGAATTTGACTAGGATATCCAACGGGAAGAGTGATTGTTACTATGGTTTTGGAGGAGGAGGGATAGATTTGGTGGGGATCCATTGGTGTTTGGAGATGTGAGGAATGGGCTTCGAAGTGTGAACTTTGGTGGTTGGATGGCTAGGAGACTGGCGGTTCGAGTGTTTTTTAGGCGAGCATGACTTGAGTCTTGTGGAAGAAAGACCACGGGTCCTGTGGGTTAGGGCCCAGGAAACGTGAGGTGGTCGTTGGTTTGACCTATCCACGCGATATTCACCGTGTTGTCACTTTGTCGCGACAACTTCAAAAGTATGATTGATTCGTGGTTCGAGATGTGGGGGTTTGGTCGGCTCAGTGGGATGTGTCGTGTGATTTGACGGCACATCGGTAGTGGAGTGACCGAGAAAAGGAGATTTCTGACTTTTGGTGCTTCTGTTGCAAGGAAGGGGAAAGCATCCAAAGTTTGCCGAAATCTTGGAGTGGATACGAGATGCGAGAGTCTAAGTAAGGGTAGATATGCTTTTCTTGTTTATTAAGTATTTTTATTAACTGTTGGAGATCGCAACTACCTTGCGACTCATATTTGCATTAGTGCTCTTTGTTAATCTAAACAAACAGCAACATTCAACCAAAGATCCAAACGAACACGCAACAATTCACATGAACATGGTTGGATTACACAGCCAGGCGCACTAGACGTGATACAATGAAAGACTAAGCTACACTAAGGGGCTACTACTAGGTTGGGACAACGAGAGGATACAGATGTGGTCCTGGTGTCCGCCAAGCTGTTGTGCTGACACAGGCGGTCACTAGCGGCGGCGGTGGGGTACGGTGGACACGGAAAGGAAATGATGGGCATCATCGCTGGCGGCTCAAGATGAAATGAGACATGAAGATCTGGGCCATTTTGCCCTTTGGGCCGTAAATGGTGTGTTGGCCCAAATATTGTATTTAATGAAATTAAAATGTAAAATATGTCAATATTAGTCAATTAAAATCCTACCCTCAAACTAGTAGTTTTAGAATTATGAACCAAAAAACTTCTCAACATTTAAGGACCAATTGGTCTTGAGACGGATAGTAGTTTTCTGTCCTTCAGCAGTTCGGAAGAACCCAGGACAATCTTGAGACGGATAGTAGCGTGCGCACAATCCCGTTTTAGCACCCTCCCCCACTGATAGGGGAAGACCCGAGGGTTGGCCCGATCTTCACGGCAGTAGGTAGATAGAAAGATAACTTGCTGAAATTCAGCTGGGATAAATAGCTTTATACCTGACAAAGGTTGGAGATGTATAAAGCAACATGAAAGAGGCACCGAATCCTTGAACTCGACTCTATCTCATGAACTTAGAACACAATACGGGTAGCTTTAGACCTGGCCAAGGTTGGATGCGACCAGGAGACGGGAGAGAGGCACCAAAACCTTGTGGACTTTGACTCGATCTCCGAACGACCACAGAACCACAACCGGGACTAATCCACATAAAACGGTGCAGCCGAACTGAAAACCATAGAACACGAATTAGGGGGTCTCGGAGGAACCTTCACATATACCGATGAATCGGTGTATCACAAGTCGATGTAGAACTCGCAAGAAATTTGGATCAAGTCACTCAACTCTTGGTTGGAACACCATATGGTGGATTTCTTAATTCATAATAGTCTGAGTTTGGCTTAGACACAACTAGAAACACTCCTCCTAGCTAGGTGTGGACGAGGTAAAACTTATTCATGAAGTAAATAAGTTGAAAGGTGTGAAAACTGTTATTCCCTAGAGATATCGGATGCCCTTCGGCCTTCCTGACATGTCTTCAATAAAATGACCATAACTTCTTAATGGGAAGTCCAAATTTTAAGCCATTTTTTGGAGGTGAAAGTAGACTTCATTATCTTTCCAGAAATGTGTATTATGGAAGGTGAAATCCAAAGGTCTTGTGCGAGTTGTATCAATTGTTTGAGCCTTCTGTCAGCATGTTGGGTGTTACTTCAGCTTCCATGGAACCCATCTTCTTCTTGGTGTAACTCATCTCCTCTTGTCTAACAACATCTTCTTCATGTGTGCACCTTAGCAAGACATATGTACAAAATTTAGGTAGTATAAAATTCTTATTTATATTAGGAAAAAATTCACTAAGGAGAGAGTTCACCTCTTGTTGTAGTTTCTTTGCATGGCTTCGAGTAACCGGTCCTTGTAGTGGCATAGTTGTTTCTTCTCTTGATGCAGCAGCTCCATAGCTAGGACCATAAGCTAAATGAATACTTTTATTGTTTTCATTAGTGGTTGTATGACCAGGCTCTTGGTTTATGTTATGTTGATCATTGTTTACAAGTGTGGCCGGGATGTCCTCATCACCTATGTTCACCAGATGTCACCACAATCAGACGGGTTATGAACTGCATCTATTGCGAGAGCCCCCTATACTCGATGCTCATGTACACGCCTCATTCGTTTCTCTTGAAGGCTCCAATCCAGGCAGATCATTTCAGTATAGAACCAAGCACGCGGGGAATGAAGTCCCACCTGTCTTAGCCTTTCCGTGAGCCCCAAGGCTCCTCGGACTTGTTCTCCACCTCCTCAAGTCTGGATCAAAAACCGTCTAGATCACTGGGCCAGTTTGCATGTGAAGGAACCAAACAAACCCTTCTCGGCTGAGTTTCGGCTCCCCAGCCGCGCCCGCTGTCCGGCGCCAAAAATAGAATATGTGTTTCTCGGGAGCAGGAACAAGAGAGGAGCTAAAAGAGAGGCCTATAGATGATACATCAACATTACCGGTTGTGTCCATGAATTGCATGGCTGTGGGCAAGTCCAAAACGAACTGCTGGCGTGATGGCACTACAAGCGTTGTACCGGTTTCTTTTAATTGAAGATTTCCAAGAGGTTCATTGCTTACGAATAATTCTGATAATGCTTTGCATTTTGCCACGATGTATCTAAACTCAACCTGTGGAGGGTATGATAGTCCCAGGCATTGATTTAGAAGAACATTTTCATACACAGATCAAGAAAATCCTCAAACCTCAATATCTAATCATACACAGAGATTCAGTTTGACGATAACTTGCGGCGCAATTGTTCAAACTGTTGGGGCTGCTATCCCCTCCACATGGAGGAGATTATATAGGGGAGATTGGAGGAGTAGGTCATTATTGTATGGAAGAACAAATGATAGACTATACAACATGGATGATGTTGTATGGGAAGAACAAAGGATAGAGCTCATACATGGATGATGTTGTAGTAGGACAATGGATAGAGCTACAACTTGGAATTGGAAAGGCATACCAAAAAACCAATGAATACTCCACTTCCAACACTCCTCACCCTCTATATAAAGCAAGCATGACGCATGCTTGAGCAAGCCATTCAGCAGGCCAACAAGAAGTGCAGCACACCTGCTCACAACACACAACATGAGAGAAGAGAAGAAAAAGAAAGTGAGGTAATTCTGTCCAAATCGGCTTGAACCACCACAATCGCTCTATTGACCGAGGCCTCTAGTGTTGACACCAAATTTGGTGAGACACCCCATGACTTAGAGTCCTTTTGATTTGGTCAGTTGATTTGGTGTCTTGGGAGCATCAGGTTTGGGATTCGTTTCCATCAGTTCGGGTCACTGCAGTTTCAGCACAGAACAGTTTTGGTAGACGAATTTGGGTAGTCAAATGGTGTGTGTGTCGGTTTGCTGCAATTTGGTCAGTCATGGGACACACACACATTGAACTATATACCAAGTTTGTGCACTTTGGTTTTGGGTGGTTTGAGAGTTACGAACTGGATTACCGGGAGGGTACAGAATTCATGTCGCCTCTGCTTTGCCTTTTCTAGTTGTTGTTGTGGCCAAGCTTGCTTGGATGAAAGTGTTGCTGGTGTTGTAAATCCTCTAGAGGTTCTAGACTATGTTGTACCCATTATCCATAATAGGGAAGATTGAGGACCGATTGTCCTGTGGTTTTTACTCACATCGAGGAGGTTTTCCACGTAAATCATCGTGTCATTTTGTGCAAGTGTTCTATTTTCTGCTCACTGTTGGTTCATGTTTTTCCTCGTTGTTCACAAGATGAGGGATTAATTGACACTAATTACTGCCCATTCTTCCCCAACACAAACTCACCTTGCCAGGCTGCCATCTGCAAGCCTTACCACTCAGCTGAGCGCACCTTCTCGCCATGATGTATCAACCATGTATTCAATGCATTAAAGGCTGGTAGAATATATGTTAATTTTGCTTTGTACGACGGATCAAAAGTCAGCAGTAGCTGCGCAAGTATGGTTCGCATGAACATAGTCGGCTCATGAGACCCTTGCAAAAAACAAGTCGTCTCATAATATAACTCACTTCTGTGATCCTGTCGATCCTTGCATGATATAAATTAAACAAGCAGACCTGGGTGACACAAACCTTGCATGATACAAAATTAATGGCCTATATAGCTGTTCGACTAGCTACTTTATCGAACCTTTGCACTAATATAATCACGCACACCTGGATGTATGCTCAGAGGTAAATATGACAATAAAACCACAAAAAAAAAAACCAAGCTCCACCCCAAACTATTTATCAAGTCTCCTAGTTGATTATACACCACCTATCATTTTGGAAAGCTTATTTCATTAACCCTGACAGATTTTCTTTGATAACATCCGTTTCTTCAGCACCCGCTGGATTCAATGTTTTTTCTTTTTTTGACATAATTATATTAAATTATGAAGCAAATTACATCCCTAATAAAACTGGTAAAATAAAATTTAAATTGAATTCCTTCATGAGTTCATCATATCTAGGGATCAAAGCAAAAATGATAATTATCGTTAACCGAGGCCCGTTTTTGAGTTTTATCGACCGCAACACGTGAAAATGATATTCCGACGAAATGAAAATGAAAGTGGTAGTAATTCATGGAGGTGGTAATGAAAACAATTTTGCACTCTTTCGATCGTTTCCGTAAATTTCCATTTTAATGCAAACTTATCGCAGATAATTTCTGTATTCTCGTATTTTACTGATAGATAATCACTTCAAATGGCAAGTAATAATACTGATCTCAAATAAATGATAAATTTTGGTGTAAAAATCTTGCTTCCTTCCAATCTGTAGGCCTCTTTTCCATCTATGCATGTGTGTAATCTTGCTTTTCTAAAAAGAATTATACCTTAATTAACTTCCAGAATGCAAGGAAAGGAAGATTGAAGTTTTGGAACCACTTTTTATTTATATTTGGACACATCATCATATTACAACATATGTTTTATCACTACGCCACATTGGGATCATATTTTCGATTGTTAATACCGATTTCCGATCGATACCGCCTATCTTAATCGTAATAAATTCACTTCCAACATTTCCGTAATATCGACGCCGTCTTCGCTGCCGTTAGTATTGTTGCTGATTTTGCTTTCGAAGAAAAATACAAAAGTGAAAACAATTTAGGCTTCTTCCGATCGTTTTCGTACCGCTTTCCTCCCTAATCGTATCATGCCCGTAATGTTATTTTAGGCACTATAGAGATATTGTGTATGTTTTCCCAGGCACCGAGAACGTCTGTCTTCCCGGCAGTGATGGGCTGTATGGCAGAGGAAATCCTTCTGTTTTGCCAGCTGTTCATTGATTTCTTCGATCTGACGAGGAGGATGTCTACCACGCGCGCACGTCTGTACGAAACCGTTGAACATAACTAGTTTCATTAATGATGCCAACTAATGGCAGATTTCTGCACAATACTAGGATCTGTTGCACATGGTGTCTTCCGTAGGAATCAACTGTGAAAGATTGTGTGTTTTTAGAAAACCAGTGAAAGAGTGTTGACCTTCCCTTACAATAGTGCTTCCACAACTAAGTATTGTTTAAACAGTGCAAATAGAGTTTTAGTTTGATATACATAATGTTGAAGAGGACAAATACTTGAGACGCTGAATATATGCTTCGTGATTCTCATTTTTAGTCCGGCCTCACAAAGGTTAAGAAAGTGACATTTTGAGATCGGAAAATTTCAGTGTGAATCATCATACGTTAAATAAAGGCATACTAGGTTATGTAACTCAACGTTTAAAGGCTTTTCTCTCTTAGAGTCTAAAATTTAATAAAGAATAAAAGTATAATCAGATACCTCCTAATAAATCTTTTAGGATATCTTTAGTTAGAAATAACTTATTAGCTTCACAACACCTTGTCTCTATAGTTAATAAATGCTACGTTAATGGATCAGAAAGACATTTCTTCCTGGTTTGTACATCAATATGGAGTGTTCGCAGTTTGTCTTATGCATGGAACGTTTAGTTGCTTCTGATGTTATAGTACATCAATTTATATTTTGGTATATGATTAAAGGTATAGTTTTAAACAATGGTAATTTATAAATAATGCAATGGAAAGGACGTGTAAAATATTTTAATCTAGATGAATCTATAGAATTAATATTTTTTCTTTGTTGCCAGATGTAAACCACATGTTTAGTGATTAGTTATAAAGGGTTGAAATTTTGTGGTTGCATCCTGTGTTATACATTGGACAGTTTTGGCTAAATACAAATCATGCATGTGTTTTACAAAGAGCACACTTATATGCAAGTGATTGCAGAGGAACAAACTAGATCCACCTTTGAACACTTCTATAAAAGGAAGGGGAAAGGCCCCTGGGTCTGGAGATTTTTGCCAGTAATTGCTAGCATTTTAACAGTAAATCAGTTTTATGTGACTTTGATACAATGGTTTATTTAAAGTTGTGCTTTCAACTCGGTTCCACTTTATTGAATATTTTAACATTAATAGAGATATGGAGGCTGGATTGCTGGATTTTTAAAATATATTCTTTTTTTTCTTGATAAACACAGAACCATCGGTACCCTGAGCTGACTGCCTATAAAAGGGAGAAGGGCAAGCCGTGAGGTCATTTCACAAGGAAATAAGAACCTCCATCCAACGCCAGTTCGTCATCAGATCATATATACCTCCAATTCCTCCAGTCAAATAGTTATCTACCTTTACTAGGATTGATCGGTCGATCCATCAAGATGGCAGCTGCCTTGACTCGGCGTACGTCGCTGCCGGTGCTGATGATCAGCGTGGCAGCGCTGGTGGTGATGGTGGCGCTAGCGTCGGCGCCGCTTGCCCGAGGCGAGGAATGCAGTTTGGCTGAGGTGCGTTTGAAGTGTATCTCGGAGGCTGAGCTGACGGCCGATCCCAACAAGGACAAGATGCTGAGTGACGAGTGCTGCAACTACTTCGCCAAGCGCAAGGCCTGCCTGTGCAAGCTCCGGACCGTTCTCGCGGACAATGGGGTCGACCCCAAGAAGCCGCTCTGCAGCTACGACGCCGGCTGCCCAGATGCCTGAAGCTGCTGCGCCTCCCAGCTGGCTCGTACGGTTTGAGAGTGGTTACACGCGCTGCGATTGCGGTTTGTTGTTTTCTTACGGACTTTTGGTGTTTCCTTCCAGATTTCGTACGTTTTGCTTCTTCAATTAAATATATCTGAATTTCATCTTCTGTATGTTTATGTACTCTGCACACTTGTCTTCTCGATGCAGGCTACTTTTGTACTTCTACTTGCGAATAAGATAATAAATAAATAAACGGTTTATTTATGGGTGTGCCTAGATTTCAAGTGACTGATTTTTT
The DNA here is from genome assembly GCA_031894775.1 of Chloris gayana. Classification (NCBI taxonomy): domain Eukaryota; kingdom Viridiplantae; phylum Streptophyta; class Magnoliopsida; order Poales; family Poaceae; genus Chloris; species Chloris gayana. The sequence continues at coordinate 34,278 of JAUNZO010001516.1, read as the reverse complement.
TGCTAATGTTCCAGTCACTTTTTTCTGTCACTGGATGTTTTTTTTTTGCGAAGGTCTGTCACTGGATGTTAATCACACGGCTCAGGATTTTTATTCACTTATGGTTAAAATAATATTCTCTGAAAAAACATTAAATGTTCCACACAAGAATTAATTATTCTGGCAGTACAATACTACAATTTGATTGTTACAGCGGTACATTTTCATTGTTCCACTAATATATTTTCATTATTCCAAAAATTTGACTGAACCAAATGCAAACTTTCAGTTAACAGAAATGTAGCAAATATGTTATTTATACAAGATAATACACTGGGAAAACGGCTGTTTGCTGAGTGTTGCATATTTTACGGAGTGCTGGGCCCCATGAAACTCAGGCAAACAGGGATGGCAATCCAGGTCTCGGGTGCGGGGCCCCGACGGAGTGCGGGTGCGGGTGGACTTTTCCACCCGCTGGGCTCACCCGCACCCGCCCCGTAAAATGGCGGGGCGGGTGCGGGCTTCCTTTCCCACACGCGGGTGACCCGCGAGGCTCCGAATCTATCCATAATTGAGCTATACATATATATTGACATCCAAATATATACATATTTTGTATAATTTATTTGGGATAATTACAAAACAAGTCCTGTTCTGGAACCTAATTCTGAAAATGGTTCACTTTTTTTAACTTTGCAAAATCGGTCCACTTCTTTGCAAAACAAGTCCACTTTTATTGCAAAACCGGTCCACTTTTTTGAAAAACAGGACCTAGGTGCAGCTTCAGATTCAAAAAAGTGGACCGATTTTGCAAACTTGGAAAAAGTGAACCGTTTTCATAATTAAGATGTAAAATAGGACTTGTTTTGCAATTGCCCCAATTTATTTACTTGTTGTACCTTTTCTTATGTTAGATATAAATATATGTTTTAATTATATGTTGATTTTAATTATAAATATATATTTATTGTGTTTATTATCTATTTTAATATGTATGTGGAAGACCCGCGGAGACCCGCCACCCGCCCGAAACCCGGCAGGTGCGGGCGCGGGTGTGAATTTCCACCCGCGGGTGCGGGTGCGGGTGTGAATTTTCACCCGTTACGTATCTCATCGCGGGTGGGCTTTTGCTCCACCCGACCCGAACCCGCCCGTTGCCATCCCTACAGTGCAAACCGGCGTTCCATCGACACCGCTATCGCCATCATCTCTTTTGCCGAGTGCTGCTAACGGACACTCAGAAAACGGTAGGTTTACCGAGTGTATTTCTTGTTACTCAGCATATTTAATGCTTTGCCGAGTGCCTGGACATGGCACTCGGCAACATATTTTTTTTCACTTTCTCGCCACCATTTCTTTTGTGTAGCCTTTAGAGTTTTCATGGTACATCATTGGGAAATTTGGCATATTTCTAGATCCGTTTGTTATATTTAATTATTGTTTTTTATTGATTACATTTTCTCGTAAAAAGTTAAATCTGAACTACAACTATTTCGAATAATGGAATAAAGTGAATGGAAATTGATATTCATGTTACTGAGTTCAATGTAAAGCTATACTCGGGAGACGAGGGGAAATTTTGTGAATTTTGTACATGAAATATCACCATATGCAAATTATGAGAACTCTTATGAGATCATGGTATCTATCAATGTGTGGGAACACCAACAAATAGGAGTCAGCCGGACCTGTCCTTTGTGAGAGGATTGGGAGCAAACGGATCAAGACTAATCTTATAGAGAATGCTCAAGGACACCAAGCTTTACCTAGGTTCTTTTGTACATATATCCAATTGAGTGCAACTGAATAAGTATGGACGGTCCTAAGTCAAATAAGTCCTTCGATTACATCGATGATCCCGAAAGGCTTTTTCGCAAGAAGAAGAGTATTGAAAAGAGAAGCAAGTCACTTGGAGATCTAGCTAGAGAAGGAGCGTACCTCGAAATATAGAAATTCTAAATGTGTCGTCGCCTTCCTTTCTCTAATCTAATGTGTCCTGTTTTATTTGAAGCTATCGGTCCGCTCCATGCTCCATTGTGAATGTCCAGGGGATTTTAATTTCAGAGACGCGAATGTCTCTAACACCACAACGAGGAGCTGGAGCCTTTCGTCTCGTTGCTTGAGTTTTCCGGGTGAAGAGTTCCATTTGGGAGCTGTCACAACCACACTAGGGGCCATGGGCGTCTGCGCAATAGAGAAGAAGAAAGGCAAAGTGAGAAAGGTCAAAGAAGAGATTGAGTGATTGATCATATGGGCCATGGACCGAAAAGTTATGTAATAGGCCGGTCGTTGTTGGGCCACGTCCCTAGTTGGTTGTGAGGCAATATATTGCTAGTCGTGTATCGAGAAGAGACCAAGTCATGAAAAAGAACAAGCTTACCTCCTCTTCATGTCTCTCCTCACTTCTCCTCTGCTTTCTCGATTTCCTCTGGTTTCCCCTTCTCCCTCCCGATTCCAGCCAAGATTCTCTCGGCCAAGTTATCCCGTGTCTGTCGGGCAAGTACCGACGGTCGTGACAATCGGTATCAAAGCAACGATTCATGGGTGCTTGTGGCACCGGATCCATATTCCTTCGACCCGAGCAGTAAAATTCCATTTGGGGGTTGGTTAAGATCGGACGAGGTGATCAATTGAGGAGTTCGTTCTCCTACAATTCCTACCGGTGTTTCCTCGGCTTGAGGTGTGATCACCACGGCACCACCCAAAAATTCCGCCGTGATCCAGCAGATGGGGGAGATGATAGATTCCTTTGAGGACAAGCTGATGAAGAAGTTGGGAGCTCTGGATGAACTTCAAGCGAAGCTTACTTCTATGGACCTCAAGATGGGAGAGCAGGCAGGCATGCTAGAGCAGCTGCAAACCAAAGTAGATCTATCCATGAATTCTCTCGTGGCAGGTTTAGTAGGAGCAGACGCAGTTGGTGCGATCGATCCTGCAAACACCACCACCACCACCACCACCACCACTCACCTCCACTACATCACAACCACCTACCACCACCACCACCACAACCGTCACCCTACCACCACCACCACCACAACCGTCACTCTACCACCACCACCACATATTCGGCCACCGCTCCTCAAGTTACCAGCAAGAGACGGGGATGGATTGATGGGCCCTCACCTGAGCTCTCAACCATTGGTCAGGTTCCCGCGCCAACTCCTTACGGGAGATCGGTTCCACCATCTCCAGTGTTTGCTAGTTCTACACATGAAACGGATGAAGGGAGTAGTCGAAACCATGGCATACGAAACTAGATTTCCCAAGATTAGATGGTTTTGATGCTCGCATTTGGTTGGATAAGTGCCAAGCATTCTCCAACTTATACCAAATCCCACATGGCTTTAAAGTCCAAGTTGCTGCTATCTACATGACCGAGGGTGCTGCTCACCGGTACCAGTCCTTCAAGTTATTGAATCCATATCATGACTGGGATCATTTCAAACTGTTAGTGTTGGATGAATTTGAAGTCAACATGCACAGAAACAAGCTTGTGGAACCGTTGTCGATCAAACAAACTGGGTCTCGTGGAGGAATATAAATGCCAATTTAAGAAGTTGATGTACCAAATACGTCTCTATGGCAGTCATCTTAGTGAAACCTTGTTGGTCACAAAGTTTATACTAGGATTGAAGGAAGAACTGAGAGGAACAATGGAAATGCAGTTACCGGATTCAGTCAGTAAAGTTGCACAATTGGTCCTGGTACGAGAAGCTATCAACGAAAGGAACAAGTGGAATTTGTATCAAGGTTCCCCAAATAGACAAACTTCTATCATGAGGTCTGATCACAAGGCTAAACATAGGTCCCAATTGCAACCTGGAGAATTCTAGAAGGCAAAACAGTTACATGAGTTCAAAAAAGCAAATGGCCTATGTTATAAGTGTGGAGGGAAATTTGCACAAGGGCATAAATGTGCTCCAGCCCAATTAAATGCATTGCAAATGGGTGAGATAATGGATATCATGTCGGATAAGATACTGGATCTGATAACAGGAAATGCACCTCAAGAAGAGATGTTCTTATCTCTTAATGCCATTTCAAGCACCGACAAGCACAACCATTATTCATGTCAAAGCTCTTGTCAAGAGTCAAGTGATGCTGATACTTATAGATTTCGGAAGTTCCCATACTTTCATTGACCAATCATGTTCTGCAAGGTTGGGGTGCAAGGAGACATCAATTCAAAATAGGTCGGTCAAAGTGGCAAATGGAGATACTATTACATGCAACTCGGAGGTCAAGAACTTTACCCGATGCATTCCCGGTAGCACATTCCAGCTTGATATGAAGGTATTAAGGCTAAGAGGTTATGATGCTATCTTAGGCATTGACTGGTTGGCCAAATGGGGGTCATGAAATGTGAATTTGCTGAGAAGTGGATGGAGTTCCAATACGAAGGCACTACTGTCAGTGGTGCAAGGAGTTACCGACAGAAATAATGAAGAATTGATTGAAGTCTCAGCTAAGCAACTTTCAAAAGAGGAAAAGGGCAATGACATTTGGGCCATAGTACTTCATGAACCTCGTAGCTGAACCACCGCATCCTCCTATTCCTGCTGTTGTTCGAGTCTAGTGGATGCTAATAAGGATTTATTTTGGACGCCCACATCATTACCTCCACATAGACAATTTGATCATGAAATTCACCTAACACCTGGTCCAGAGCCCATAAATTCTAGACCTTAACGTTATTCACTCCAGCAGAAGGATGAGATCTAAAGACAAGTTGAAGAAATCTTAAGTGCTGACACTATTACTTGAAGCATGAGCCCATTTGCATGTCCTGTAATACTGGTCGAAAAGAAAGATGGAAGCCGACGATTTTGTGTAGACTATCGCAAGCTTAATAGCATTACTCGTCAAGAGCAAATTTCCCATGCCTATCACATATGAACTTCTGGATGAGTTAGCTGGAGCAAAGTGGTTTGCTAAACTCGATCTCAGCTCAGGATTCCACCAAGTTAGGATGTCCGAATCGGATGAATTAAATATAGCCTTCAAAACCCATCATGGACCGTTTTATTTCATAGTAATGCCATTTGGTTTGACTAATGCACCATCCACATTTCAATGTCTCATGAACATCATATTTGCACAATACATCGGAAAGTGGGTGAACACATTGAGCATCTCTCTACTGTCTTCTCTATCCCGACACACCATCAAATCTTACTTAACGAATCCAAGTGTTATTTTTCCCAACCTAAATTATAATACTTAGGTCATATCATATCTGCTAATGGAGTTGCTACTGATTCGGTAAAAATAGCTGCTATGCTTGCTTGGCCTATTCCAACAAATGTGACTGAACTTAGGGGATTTTTTGGTCTTACTAGGTATTATAGGAAGTTTGTAAAAGGCTATGGAATCCTTGCCATACCACTTACACAGTTGTTGTAGAACAAACAATTTTGTTGTACTCAAGAGGCTCAAACTGCCTTTGAAAAGCTGAAAGTTGCCATGAGCCAAACTCCAGTCTTGGCAATACCCGACTTCAACAAGCCATTCGGTGTTGAGACAGATGTCTCGGACATAGGTATTGGTGTAGTCCTAGTATAGGATGGACACCCTATTGCATATTACGAGTAAAGACCTAGGGGTGAACAATTAGATACTCGTCAATTTATGAAAAGGAGTTTCTAGCTATTATGATGGTTGTTGAAAAGTTGGCCACCTTACCTACAAAGAGGACCTTTTACTATTAGAACTAACCAAAACAGTCTATGCAACCTTGGGGATCAGGTGCTAACAACAGACCTGCAAAGAAAGGCTATGACCAAACTAGTAGGTCTTCAATTTACATTCAAGTACAAAAAAGGAGTGGAAAACAAAGCTGCAAATGCCCTATCAAGAATGTCCCACATCCATTCTATGGAATCAGTCACAATGGCCGAACCACGGTGGATACAAGAAGTCCTAAATTCATATGTGGTAGACCCTAGGGCACAAAAGCTATATTGAATTAGCAATCACAGGTTCCAATGAACAGGGATTTACACCGAAGGAGGGCGTCATTAGGCTCAATGATAAGATCCGGATTGGAGCAAACTCAGCTCTACAGACCAAACTCATATTTCACTCCAAAACCATTGGTGGTCATTCGGGAAGCATGCCACATATCAACGCATCAAGAAACTGTTTACTTGGCCAGGACTCAAGTCATCGGTGCATTATTTTGTTCAACAATGCACCATTTGCCAACAATCCAAACACGAGAATTGTAAGTTGCCTGTACTATTGGAGCCCTTACCGATTCCTAACCGTGCTTGGCAGGACATTGCTCTGGATTTTATTGAAGGATTGCCAACTTTAGAGGGTTACTCGAGTAATATTGGTAGTGGTTGACCGCTTTACCAAGTATGCTCACTTTCTAGCACCGAGACACCTATACACAGCAGCCTCTGTCGCTAGGTTGTTCCTTCAACAAGTGGCTCGCTTACATGGCCTACCCGAACTATCATATCGGACGGAGATAGTGTTTTTACCAACACATTGTGGAAGGAATTATTCAAGGGATGGAACACTACTCCGGCGATGAGCTCGCTTACCACCCACAAACAGATGGTCAAACCGAACGTGTGAACCAATGCCTTGAGATGTACCCGAGAAGTGCAGTGCATACTACACCAAAGAGATGATTACAATGGCTCCCACTTGCTGAATTCTGGTACAATACATCGTTCCATACATCTCTCGAACTGCTCACCATTCAAAGCTATGTATGGCATAGAACCAAACTATGGATTCATGCCCGATCCGGCTCGTACCTCTAGCCCTAAAGCTATTGATACCTTCAAAGATAGAGAACTACATTCAGAGATGCTTAAGGCAGAAGTCATACCGGAAGATGAAACATGATGCTGACAAAAATAGAAGTCCTTGGATCTTTCAAGACGGTGAAGAGGTATTTCTAAAGTACAACCCTATACTCAGTCCTCTCGTTGCAAACTGGTAGTTTCCAAGCTATCCTTCAAGTTTTATGGACCATAAGATTGAGAGCAGGGTTGGTGCATCAAGCATATAAGCTCAAGCTCCCACATGGCAGTCTCATACACCCAGCTTTTCCATGTCTCTCAATTGAAGCAACATATCCCCGACCACACTCCATAGAACCGGAGGCCATTATCGACGGATGTCTAGTCAAGAAGGGCAATGCAGCACACCTTCAAGTTCTCCTCAAATGGTCAACACCGTCGGCTTCGTTCGCTATGGGAAGACTACGAGGTCATCAAGAAGCGGTTTCCTCGGGCACCAGCTTGGGGGCAAGCTGTCTTTGAAGCGGGCGGCAATGTCATAGCCACACTAGCAGCCATGGGCGTCTACGCAAGAGAGAAGAAGAAAGGCAAAGTGAGAAAGGTCAAAGCAGAGATTGAGTGATTGATCATATGGGCCATGGGCCGAAAGTTATGTAATAGGCTAGTCGTTGTCGGGCTGCGTCCCTAGTTGGTTGTGAGGCAATATATTGTCAGCCGTGTACCGAGAAGAGACCAAGTCATGAAAAAGAACAAGCTTACCTCCTCTCCAAGTCTCTCCTCGGTTCTCCTCTGCTTCCTTTGATTTCCCCTTCTCCCTCCCGATTTCGGCCGAGATTCTCTGGCCAAGTTTTCTCGTGCTGTCCGGCGGTACCGTCGACCGTGACAGGAGCCGATGATTTTGATTTTGTCATTTCCTTAGTGGTCAATTTGCTGGGAAACTTTGCCCAGTTTGAGTTCCTCGTTGCTGCTGCTGAAGTTTGTCCGACATAGAGACGAAGGTCGCCGTATTGGCATATTGGCTTCATCGCATGGCTGATTGTAGCAGCAAGAACTAGCATATAGAATAATAATATTGCAATGACCTTCAATGAATCTAATATTTGAAGTCGGGTTTAAAGCTAACTTGCGGAAAATGCTATTTTCCTTTTTTTTTCCTTTTTCTGTTCTAGTCTATTTTCTATTGTTATTTTCAAATGCTATGCGAAAATGAATTTCTACACAAAGTTATAAATACTTTTGCACAAAATCCTATATGAAACTCTCCAGCATGTATGCAACAAGAAACTTTATTTAATTAGGAAAATACTTATTTCTCCTACAAATTATGTTAACGTTCTATTAAATAATTTAAGTTCAATCCGTTTGCATAATTTGAAAAATTCGGCTGCTACAATGTTCCTCTAAGTAGGAACACTTAAGTGTAGTAGATTTTATGACAAAATCACAGTATAGCTTCTACGACGAAATCAGAGTGACACGTTGGAAAGTTAGACCCACACATGGTACATGTGTCACTTGGTGCAGCTTTATGACGAATTCAAATTGTCACAAATCTTTCATGTTGATGGTATGGTGCTGTTATGATGTTTTAGGCTTTCTATTCTATGACGTTATTTTCAGCTTCGTCGTAGATAGGCCTTGCTCCATGACGTGATTTCAAAACGTCACTAAGTTTTTCATCATAAATGTCGCGATTTCTACTAGTGTTAAACCAGCTAGGAAGCATCATGCCTACGTAGCACTAGTACTTATTCCGCAGGTCCCTTCATGGTTTTGTTCCCACGAACAGAAAAGTAACTAAGCTAATTAATCAAAGTTTAATTCTCAATGAACTAAGATTCAATCAAGAGGCTCAATCTAGTAACCCACGAATGTACACAAGATATTATAATCTGCATCCCAGATATGTAATTGAAAGGACTATAGTCTAGTTCAACTATATTAAAGATAGATATGTTAAAATACAAATGAAGATCTATCAACGCTCCAAGACCAAGAGAAGCCTAAGGAAATGTGTCCGACTAGACTATAACTCCCAAACTAGATTAGCCTATTCTAAATGGAACAAAGTGAGTGATTCTAACTCCAAATGACGCCTTCGCACTGGTAACCGTTTGTAGGTGTCACCTTTTATAGACTAACAGGTGTCCTAAGGCGGTTAGAACCATGTCGGTGGAAAAGGCCAGAGCCAGGCGGTCGGGCGGCCTAGGGGGCCAGGCGGCCACTCATTGTTAGGTTGGATTGCACGGTGTGCCGGTTGGCCTTGAAACTTCTTGTCTTGGCGTGAAATCCAGCAAATCAAGTCGGTTGACACTTGTCGGGTCATTTTCAGGGAAATGGGCCACCCCGAGGGGTTTGGCACGCTGGTTGGCCTGCTAGGCCGGGCAGCCCCACTCCTAAATGGTGTGCCGGGATGCCCCCTAGCAGTTGTGCCAGGTTGGGTGGTGCGCCGGAATGGGCGGCACCCTACGTTGGGCGGCGCACAATGGGCGGGCAGCCTGCCTCCCTTAGCCCCTGCCCGGGTTGCCCGTGCCGGAGGCAAGTGTAGCCGGGTAGGAGGGGTTGGCAGGCCCTGGCACTCCTTCTGCCATGTTGTACATGCATATCCTTCGCATGTTTACCCGTGACGACGACCGGATGGTGGCCGGCCGGCGGTACTTGCTGGTTAACCACCATATTCACTACTTTTACTGCCTTTTTGTCGTCTTTATGCCTGTGTCAATAAAACTCACACAACTTGTGGAACCACATTAGCCCTTAGTTTATTGTGGAGAACTTTGGCTCCATACCTTGCCATTTCCTGAATATTGGTGGCCTAAATTGGTTTTTGACACCAACATTGGTTCACAAGCCAACCGTTGCTATTCTGGCCTCTATAGCCACGGTTCACGACCAAAGTAGTGTGACCCCTACTGTAGTCACGGTTTATTTTGTTTGCCGTCGCTACGAGGTTTTGGGAGGCGTGGCTACAATGACTGATAGTTATAGTGAATGTTCGTTGTTTCTATTTTTTTCCTTTAAAGAATAGATTTTCACTGGCAGTTTCTCATTCATCACTGAAAACAACCATTTTCAGTGGCGATGTCACACTGTAGAATTTGATTCTACCACTAAAATCACATTTAGCCCACAATTGAAAACCATTTTTGTAATAGCGATACACACAAATTGAAGTTGTTCACACACATGCATACAACACAGGAAAAAAATCTCTATTTACCTGTCGGTAGCATGAGAAAATCTTCCATGGGAATTGTGTAAGTTAACAAAATATTTGAAACTTGTGAAATTAAATAACATAGAGTGGAAATGGTTCTTCAATTGATTTATTCTTGAATGTATAAGGCCGAGAGATGATTGGTTTAAAAAGACAGAGCAAGCACGTATATGTACAGTAGTATAGTTTGTGCATCCATGGAGGTGGCGGTTATGGACATTTTTGCTAGTCATGGTTGGAGGTTTAATAATAGACTTGGTTCTTTTTTTTTATTTCCCATTTAACAGTTGGATATAACTGCGTTTTTTAATAATGAAAACACTGGCTACGTGCGCTACGTAGAGGCTGGAAACATTGTAGACTTTGTTTCATTATTAAAAAAAATAGTTTGTGCACCCGTGTCGGCCCAGCTATCTTTGATATGCACAAAAGCTTGTGCAGTCACGATGGGTGCACACAGACCCTCAAAAAAAAGATACTGGTTGGCCATGCCAAATTACTGCCAGTGGTCCGTGTCCGTATATGCATGGATCCAAATCCAAGTGAGCTCAATTTATTCTAGACGTTGTAAGGTCCTAAACTAACAACAGGTCCTGAAACTATTCGATGAGCAAATCGAATAAGAAATTGAACTAATTATTCAAGCACCTCAGATTTGAGGTTATACTATTGCAATCTATTAATAAGGTCTTAAACAAAAAACTGGGTCAAAACAAAATGAACCGATATTGATATACGTGGGCTTGCTAGCTGGACGTTGATCAGCTCGAACATGTAGACAAGTTTAGTTTGGCAGCTTACTTTTTCTAATCCCTTATTCCTGACAAAGCGAGTTGATGGAATGAAAATTGTTGCTGTTAGCCAAACTGGAGAAATTTAGGACTCTGGATTTAATTAGATTAGTTGACGATTCGAACCGGCTAAACAGCTAATGTATAGTCCTGTTCTGCATGTGGCACTTTACTATGGATTGATTAGCAGAGACACGCAAAACATGCTGAAGGCCAACGTGTTGGTTGCTAGTGTATTATCAACATTTTGTTGAGGGTGTAAAATGGACAGAGTGAATTGTGTAAGGGTGTAAGATAGACTGTTTTCAGTATATTATATAGAAAAAAGGTATTATACAGTATCCAACCTATATACGGTTGGCCATACATAAAAGATCTGATGGTTAGTTTAGTAGGGTAACTTGATTGGCCATTTGTTTATGAAGCAACAGGAAGCAAGAGGGGCCATATAATTAATTTGACATGACGACAATTGTAACCATGTGCTAAATATGTGTGAATTGAACTAACGGCCAATGGATAATATAAGTAGTTGTTGGCCAGGCTACGTACATGTGCATGCAGGCGGGACCATATGGTTATCGAGGACGTACGCAGGGCTGAGCTAGCACGAGTACCATTTATATACGCGCATAGGCCACGGCCATTCCGCACAACTCATTAGTACACACACGCGGCGACTCGAACTGCAAGCTCTGCGCGCTTGAGTTCCCACACCGCCACACGCAGCAAGGCTAACGACTACTAGCTTGCCAAATCATCAGCGTAACATGGAGAGCATGATGGACGTGCAAGTCGAGCGGCTGTTCGTGATCCCCGCGCCGGCGAGCCAGCCATCGTCGGAGGTGCCCTTCACCGTGTTCGACCGCCTGGCGCCCGCCTGCCACGTCACCGTCCTCTACGCCTTCTCGGCTCCCAACCCCACCAACACCGCTCTCGTGGACGCCCTCACCGCCACCCTGCCGCGCTTCCCGCTCCTCACCGCCCGCATCGACCGCCACGGCCGCCCGGTCTTCGTCACGGGCAGAGGCGGCGCCGGCACCCTCGTCGTGGAGGCCACCGTGGCCTCGGCGCTCGCGGAGCACCTGCCGCTCGCGCCGTCGCCGGGAATCGCGCAGCTGCACCCGCCGGCGAGTGACGACGAGGACACGTCGCCGCACCTGTTGCGGATCCAGATCAACCGGTTCGCGTGCGGCGGCCTCGTGGTCGCCTCCTCGTCGCACCACAAGGCCGCCGACGGCTACTCCATGTCCACCTTCCTCAACGCGTGGGCGGACGCCGTCCGTGCTGGCGCCACGCAACGCCCGACGGCCCCGTTGTCCCGTACGGGCCGGGCGTGCTGGTGCCACGTCACCCGCCGCAGCTGCGAGTTCGAGCACCGCGGCGCCGAGTTCGAGTTGGAGCGTCGCGGCACGGAGGAACCTGCTGACGATGGGGCCCGCCTGGACCCTTCCGAGATCACCAATCTGGTGCTGCACTACTCGAGCGAGTCGGTGGGCCAGCTCAAGTCCAGCGCGGGGAAGTACACCACCTTCGAGGCCCTGTCGGCCCACCTGTGGAGGAAGATCACCGTCGCGCGCGGGCTCACCAGCACCGACGAGCCCACGTCACTCGACGTCACGGTCAACGGCCGCGCCCGGCTCGGCCCGGACTCCCTGCGCGAGAAGGGCTTCTTCGGGAACGCCGTGCTCACGGCCTCCACCTTCACGGCCAGCGCGCGGGACCTGGCCCGGGGCAGCCTCGCCGACGCGGCGGCGCTGGTCCGGGCCGGCGTGCGGGCCGTGGACCGGCGCTACTTCCAGTCCTTCATCGACTTCGGGGAGCTGCACGGCGACGGCGGCGACGAGGAGCTCAGGCCCGCCGGCGGGGAGTACGACGACTACGTGCTGGTGCCGGAGAAGGACGTGGCGGCGGACAGCTGGCTGCAGCTGGAGCTGCACAAGCTGGACCTCGGGTGCGGCGGGCGCTTGGTCGCGATCCTGCCGGCGTGGGTGCCGTTGGACGGTGTCATGGTGCTCATGCCGAGCTTGCAGAAAGGGGGCGGGGTGGACGTGTTCGTCGCGTTGCGCGACAAGCACGCCAAGGAGCTCAGGAATATCGCCTACACCATGGATTAATTAGGCATCACTTTCTTGTTGCAGTGGTGCATGCATTGAAAAAACACAAGTGTCCAACGGAAAATGAGATCACAAAAATTGCTGCACGACCATATAAATAAAGATTTTTGCAAAATAAATGAATAAATGTGTTTTCTGTTTGAGATGATCAGCGTCCCTTGATTATTAGTTGGCTGCCCTACCTCCACCGTTCCCTCACTGTTGAGCTCTGACAATGAAAACAATAACATGTGACTATTTGAAATGAAGGATTGTCATGAGTGATATTCATCATATCGGGTCAACCCCCCACCCACCACCAGTGTGGCTGCTGCCGGCGCATGTGATTCGTAGTCTGGACACTGCCAGCGTTCATCAAACATGCCTGGGTATATTTCAGTTCTATAGGACTGCCAGCATTTGTCTAGCGAGCGCACGGCACGGATCCCCGAGTGCCCACAATACTACACGAGCACATCGTCTTGCATCATGTCTGTCATCCCTCTAGCTCGTATCACTTCGTCCACGTGAAGGGAAAATAATCTTACCAAACCGTGTCGGATGATCGTTTCATTTTCTCGAGCCTTCCCCAAGTTCTTCACAACTTGTAGGCTGATCTGCTCTTCCTCGAAGGCAACTCTTTGTCACCCCCTCACTAACAAGAATTTCGTTTCTTGTTGCATCGCACGAGGAAATTGCTAGAAAGAAAAAACTTCTTGGCACGAGAAGCATGACAAGGAGCTCAGGAATATTACCTACACCATGGATTGAGCATCCACAGTACATTACGATCGAATAAGGACAAAGAACATTAATTAAGAGTACAAAGAAGTAGACAACTTATATCTCATGCTTGCACATGGTGCATGTATGAACAAACAAGAGAGTCGGAGGGAAAATCAGATCAAATTACTTCATGAATAAATAAATATTTTTTGAATAAATCAAATATACATATTTCTATATGGAAATGATCATCATCGTCCCTTGATTAATTAGCTGGTCATCTCTTTGCCACGCCTCCACGCCACTATTTTCGTATGTAAGAGCAACTACAATGTGGTAGGAAAGTGGTCAATAGAGAATAAACAATCACTATTGACTACATGACACATTGGTGTTGACCCTAACTCTTGTTAAAGCCCTGACAAAGAAAACAATATAATGCACGCAAAACAGAGGAGTATGTGGCTATTTAAAGAAAGGGCAGGGCTTACAATCTCGTTTCTCCCGATAAAACCGGTTGAGACCGGGACACTGGAATCCCTGGAAACCAAAAATCCAAGTCGGGATTCCGGTCAAAAATTGATTTGGTTGGTTGGCTGGGAAACAGCGGGATTCCGACCGGGAACAGCTGCGATGACTAGGATCCCGGTAGTCTCGGTGCAAAAACCGATCTAAGGTAAAAACAGGAAAGAAAACTCAGGAAAAATATAAAATATTAGCATGACTTTTTAATAATATTCCTAACAATAATCATCACATCACACATATAATAAACAATATGACTTAAGAAAAACAACCAGATGTGCTCGTGCATAGTGGCGGATCGACGCCGACGGCGGCCGATTCGGACGTGGAGGAGACATGTGAGTGTGGAAGAGGCATGCGAGTGAGGAGGATCAATTGTTTGAGCTTGGTGGAGTGTGATAAGATTTTTTGTTTAATTTTCCTAAACTTAAATTTGATTATTTTTATGATTTAATTTCACCATAAATCATGATTTTTCATCTAGTTTTCTTTACATATTTGAATATCAAATCCTTTCAATATCTCAGAAATTCGAATTTTTAAAACCGAAATTCTGGTATACCTTGAAACCGGTCAGGACTGGGATATCCGGAATCTGCGAAAACCGGCCACGATCCCACCGGGATTTCAATCCCTGGCAGTCATGAGTATGTTCATCATATGGAGTCACACCCCCATTCCAACTGCACATGTGATTCGCCGGCCTGCAGGATTCGTCAAACATGCCCGGGTATATTTCAGTTTTATAAGACTGCCTGCTTTTGTCTAGCTAGCGGTCTAGTGCACGGCACACGGATCCTCTGCATCGCTGCAGTTGTTCACAACAGTGCGTGACCACTGACCACATCGTATCGCATCATGTTATCCCTCGGCCTTTCGAGCCTGCCGCATGTTCATCACTACTTATTTTTTGTGAAAAAGAAAAATTCAGTAATAATAAAGTACACCACATTCCTGATTACAAAAACAATCTAAACTACTCCAACTCCATTGATGAGAGACAATAAAACTTGAAAAAAAAACATAAATTCCATGTGGATATGTCATGGATTTAAAGAGAAGTATATTGTCAAACCTCCAAATGCAAGCATGATGAACTTACCATCCTCGAACTTGTCATCTTCTTCACCAGATTCATCTTGGGAGAACACAAATCCTTCCGACGTACAGATAAATATCGTTGGAAAATTAACTCTCAATAGGCCATCGTTGTGGTTGCGAAGGACCACAACGAGACAAAGTAAGAGTTGGGGTACCTTACTTTCCATCGATGATGACTCGTTCATTTTACCACCACTATCAAGAAACGACATTCTTTGTTGCTTCATATCAACAAATTTAATGCTGCTATTAGCCTCTTCAATTAGATCTCTTAGAGGAATTTTCAACCTTATGAAATTTAATTTAATCTACTAGACTATACTAGGGAGAGGACGAATCTCCCTTCCTCCTCGCCACCGACGAGATCACGGAAGAGGAAGGAAAAGGGGATCTAGCGGAGGCGGCTACGGCTTGAGTTCCCTGTATGACCAGATTAGTACAGTTCTAAAAGGTTTCCCAGTGACAACTCCTTTGTCAGCCCTAGCCACAAAACTTTCGTTTCCTGTTGCATAGCATGGGAAAATAGCTAGTAAGAAGAAACAAAAGTCTACCTCTTGTATGAAAACAACGGACACTTTAGTTCACTACTCCTCCATCCCAAAATAAGTGTCGTTCTCGCTTCCGAGAGTCAACTACTTTCAACTTTGACCAAATATTTACAAAAAAATATTAATATTTATAATACATAATCAGTATCATTAGATAGAGCATTGAATATATTTTCATAATAAACTTATCTAGAGATATAACTATTTTTCGTATTTTCTACAAAATGTAGTCAAAGTCAAGAAAGTTTGACTAGCACGGATCCCATAGCGACACTTATTTTGGGATAGAGGGAGTACTAGAAAAGTAGTACTCCATTCAGAAATTATTGCGTGTCAGTGAGAGAATGACTAGAAAATAAACTAGCAAAACCTGTCTGAACAACAGCAATTAAAGAACAGAGGAGTTGTTCTTTAGTTGCGTTCGCACGTAGTCAGGTAGTGGTGGACTTTTTCGAATCTGCCCTTAGGAAGAAAAGATGACGTTCAGTTCAGACGCAATGGCAGATAACATTGCGCGCCCGCCACTACATGCCATTTTAGCCCATCATAGAAAAAACATTATCGTAGTGGTCGTTGCTGCTGCCCGGCCGCGACCGTGAGATCCTCATCGAACACCTAGTGCACTAGCGCACCCTGCTGTCTTTCTACACGCCGTGAAAATTGAAAGCAGCAACGGAAACACAGTCACATGACAATAACAAAGATAATCATATAAATTACACAATAGTTCGAATGCTCCACACATGGATAAAGACTAAGGAGAGATATAAAAGAGGCCTCACAACGACTTGCGTAAATAAGCCTTAGAATAAGATCATGAGGAGATGTACTCACACTAAAGTGCACTATAACAATAATTCACTGTAGCCACGCAGTCCAAAACCCTATAATCACGGCAAGTAAAATCGGCCGTGGCTATAGTCGGGTGCGGGCTACTGTGCCCTTGGACCGTGGCTATAGAGTCAACTATAGCCACGGTTGGCTTTGTGAACCGTGGCTATAGTGGCCTTCACCAATAGCCACGGTCCACGTCACTAACCGTGGCTAGAGTGGCCTCTATAGCCACGATTGAAGAAGTAGACCGTGGCTATTGTTTTACACGGTATAAAAGGCCACGTTCGGACCGAATAGGAGCTCAGTCCAAATGTGGTGGCTCGAAAATTGAGGAAAAAATGAAAACCGAGGAGGGAAGGTTTTGATCTCGATTTTTTCCAGAAATTTGTTCTCCATGGTAAGGGAAACTCACCTCATGTATTATTTGTTGCTATAATGTTGTAATCATGGAGAATTTTGGATTACCATTTGACCTAGGTTTTGATTTCGATTTGTCAAAATCCTCCATGTTTGTAGGTTTCTTGTTGGTTTGAGTTGTGTATAATAAGCTCATATATCATGTGCTTGTGTTGCATATAAAAAAATCATGTCTTTCAAGCCTTTTTCATGTCAACAATTTAAGATCTACTTTATGCTCTCTTGAGAGAGACCCCTAGAGCACAATTTAATTATTAAAAAAAATTGAGTCAATTAATAATAATTTGTATAGTGGGTTTTTATATATGATAGCACATTGTCTTATGCAATATATTAGTTTCCTTATATTTTCTATAAATATATAATATTCATAATGATAAATAAATTATTTAGTAATTATTTAATAATTATTAATTCTAGCACATTATGTTATGCAATATATTAGTTTCCTTATATTTTCTATAAATACTAAATATTCATACTGATAATTATTTGATTTAGTAATTAATTTATTATAATTTATATTCGCGTAATGCTTGTTTAGATGGACAAAACATGGATGCACGAAGAGTCAAGATTAAGTGCATATTTCCGAGGTCAAGTCGATGTATTTCTCAAGAGGGCTGCTCGAGCATGCTAAGCATCTAGGAAGACAAGAAATATATTGTCCATGCGTGGACTGCAAGAATAAAAAATTGTGGACGAGATACACTTGTAATCAAATCTCACTTAGTGAGGAGGGGTTTCTGGAGAATTATACGAGGTGGACAAAGCATGGAGAAGATGAGCCGGTCGAAGTTGAGGTGCAGCCGATTGAAGTTGAAGAAGAACAGTTTGTCCAAGTTGACGAGACTTTTGATTTTCATGTCGAAGAAGAACAATGTACTGATTTTGATGTTGAGGAATTGTTATGTCATGTTGAGCCGCAAGTTTTACTCAATGCGGGGACAACAAGAGGGCTTGATAACTTTGCAACGACAGAGAAGGCGTCAAAGAATTTATTATTCGAGGAGTCTAAGGGATGTTCTAAAGAGAATATTATGTTACGTACGGTTCTCGAACTCATGAAACCGAAGGCCATCCATGGGTGGTCGGATGCCAGTTTCACCGAATTGTTGGATCTTCTTTCGGATACACTGTCGAAGCCAAACTTGTTACCAAAAAACACGTACTATGCTAAGAGACCGATATCTCCAATGTCGCTGGGTGTGCAAAAAATCCACGCATGTCCAAATCATTGTATATTATACCGGGGAGAAGTTCAAGGACCTTGTGAGATGTCCAAGGTGCAAACGAAGTCGTTACAAGACGAATGAGGAGTATGATGTAGACACAACCAATAAGAGGGGGAAGAATGACAGGAAGAGGAAGAAAAGCGAGTATCGTCAATGGTAGCGGCGATGATAGTAAGGTTCCAGCCTTGGTCATGTGGTACCTACCGGTGGTCGATCGTATAAGACGGATATTTGTCAACCCAAGAGATGTTCAACCGATGACATGGCATACACGTAAGAGGGAACCTAATAAGCTGAGTCATCCCTCGGATGGAACCTAGTGGAAAAACTTCGATCGTAACCACCGTGACGACTTCTCGCACGAGCCAAGAAATATACGGTTTGCATTGAGTACGGATGGAATGAACCCTTTTGGTATGACGAGGAACGTTCGCAGCGTTTGGCCTATGCTTGCTAACAATGTTCAACCTCCCGCCATGGTTGTGCCACAAGAGGAAGTACATATTATTGTCCATTCTTATATCCGGACCGAAAGAACCCGGGAACATAGATGTCTTCCTGGAACCATTGTTTGAAGACATGCAGAAACCATGGTTGGAAGGTGTGCGTATGTGGGATGAGCACCGAAGAGACTACTTCACGTTGAAAGCGATCATTTTCGTGACCGTAATCGATTCCCCGACGTTAAGGGCGCTTTCGGGCCAAATGAAAGGAAAGGAGGCATGCTTTGTTTCTGTTGATGATACATCACAATTGTATCTTCCATCATCCAAGAAGACAAGTGTACACTCGAAATCGTCGATTCTTACGTCGGAGCCACCCGTATCGACGGATGGCCAAACAAATTGATGGTACGATTGAGACCGGCGAAGAAACTCGATGTTGGACCTCTAGGGATGTCTTTGATAAGACAAAAAACATTAAAGCTACATTTGAAAAGGCCGTGAAGGGAGTTGCAAAGTCAAAAGCTACAACGCCGTATAAGAAACTTTCTATATTCTACGGATATCTCGAGTATCGGGAAGAATTGGAAGTGACTCATGCATTTGATTGGATGCACATTGGGAAAGGTGTATTTGACAACACTACCGGCCTTATACTTGATCTACCTAGTAAGACAAAGGATGGACTGAACTCACGTAGAGACCTTGTAGAGATGAATATTAGGCCGAGCTCCATCCGCAAGAAAGAGCGAACGGAAAGTACTACCTCCCGCCGACTGCTACACCCTAACGCGTGAGGAGAAAATAGCGTTCTTCAAGTGTCTACACGGGATTAAAGCACCGATCGGTTTCTCATCGAATGTCCAAAATCTCGTGGACATGAAAGACTTAAAGATAAGTGGTTACAACACTCACGATCGTCACATACTACTTCCAGGTGTTTCGGCTATCACCATCGTAGTCGTGAAATCTGAATGGTTCAAGTTGACTATAACTCGTTTGTGCTACTTCGGAACGCAGTCTCAAAGAAGGTGATCAATAAACACAAGTTGGATAACCTACGAACCCACATAAAGGAAACAATGTGCATGCTCGAGATGTGCTTCCCCCATCCTATTTTGATACTATGGAACACTTCATGCTTCATATTGTTGACCAGATATCTGCTTTGGGCCCCGTCTACGGGCATCATATGTTCCCCTACGAGAGGTTCATGTCTATTATGAAATGCTATGAACGTACTCGTTGTCATCCGAAGGGTTCAATGATTGAGGGCTACACCACCGAGGAGATTATTGAGTGTTGTGCAGATTATATTAAAGACGGTCGATCTATTGGTGTACCCGTGTCTCGTCATGAGGGAAGGTTAAGTGGAAAAGGTATACGAGGATAAAAATCATTCACCGACCGTATCTGCAACAATCACGTATCGTTGCCCCGTATTTTGTAAAACACATTGAGGAGCTTGAACTAAACAATGTACGGGGCAAAAGCGGTGCATGGTTTGTACAGGAGCACAAGAAAACTTTCACATCGTGGTTCGAGAGTCAAGACCTTCCACGTGGGGACTCGATGAATAAGAAAATGTTGAGAATTTTAGCTGCCCGACCTTTAAAGACTATGGTGACTTATCGAGCGTACGACATTAATGGATTTACTTTTCACACTTCAAAGACGGACACGAAAAGTAAGTGTCAAAACAACAGAGTTCGAGTTGAAGCACTTGATGACGATAACAATTACACCTCATATTATGGGTATATAGAGGAAACTTGGGAGCTGAACTATGGACCAGATTTGCAAGTTCCTGTCTTCAAATGCAAATGGGTCAAACACCCAAGTGGGGTGGAGGTCGATGAATACGGGTTAACCCTCGTCGACTCGAAGAATGTAGGTTATAAAGATGACCCGTGGATACTTGCTAAGGTAGCGGAACAATTGTTCTATATACTCGATCCAAAGGATGAGAAGAAGCACATTGTTATTTCCGGTAAACAAAGAATACTTGGAGTGGATGGGGTCGATGATCAAGATGCATACAATCGGTATGATGAAGTTCCATTATTCGTGGATCCGAAAAAATTTAAAGTCATTGAAGCAAAACTATCGTATCAAGGAATGCCATACCTACGCACAGATTGCGAAGGAAAAATCGTTCAAGGATAATGTACCTTTATTATTCCATTGCGATGTACCTATGATGTACTCAGATATGTTTCAAGCAACTTTAATTAATTTAATAATATTTTAATGAATTTTCAGCAAAATAAATGAACTTAATAACCTGTTCATTTTTTCTACCACTTATATCAATTTAACAAGTTTTAAATAATTTTTCACCAACTTTAATTAATTTAATAATATTCTATTCATTTTCAAGCAACGTTAATGGATTTAATAACTTGTTAATTATTTTACTGCCACTTAAATCAATTAACATCTTTTAAATAATTTTCCAGGAACTTTAAATAGTTTAACCACATTTAACAATTATCTAAAACTTGCTAATAATTATTTAATAATTCCACCTGTTAATAATTTTTGAACCACATAAATCAAATTATCAATAATTAAATAATTTCATAATTACAGCTATAGCCACGGTTGAATAAGTCAACCGTGGCTATAGCAGTGAGTACCACCTCGTCCGGCCAAAGTCGCTCGTGCCGACTTATAAGCTCCACTCCGCACATGGGGTTGAACTTACTAATACATTATGGGCATGCTCGAGCGTGTGGGCCGTCTGTTTGTCTTGGGCACTGTGATCTTGTCCTACTCCCTCCGTTCCTATATGTAAGCTTTCCTAGAATCTCGAGACGAAAATAGTCAAGAGAGGAAAGGTCATATATATCCCTCATTTTACACTACCTCATAAATTCTTCACCCACCCAACAACCCATCAATTTTTGTCCTATTCATAGGAATGCTTACATATTGGAACAAAATTTGAATCGCTAAAATACTTATATGAAATGGAGTGAGTAATTCGTGGGTTGAGGTGCTCGAGCCCATTGGCCAAAATTTTAACTTTTCGTATGTTTATTATAACTTTTTAGATTTAAATTTTAAAACTTATTTACATATATAGTTTTAAATTTTAAAATTTGTATATATATTTAGTTAAAATATTGAATGAATAATGTTTAGGTTCAATTTTATTTGAAATTCTAAAAAATAATAAGGTATAATTTAAAATTTTAAAAAATAAAAACCGACATATAATCATTTTTAAGTGTAAGTTAGTAATTTAATTATTTTTGAAAAATTTAAATCAATTAAATAATATTTTTTAAAATGACAACAGTGATTTGGGCCTCACTCTTAATATGAGGCCCATTAGTAGTTCATCCACTAGTTCATTTAAGTTATGTTTTTTTTAATTCCTATTTAAATTTTAAAACTTGTATATAGAATTCAAATATTGTCCAAATTTATTGATTCTTGTTTCTAAATTTGTGTAAAATTCCAATCTATCCATTTCCACTTTGTTTCGTAAGAATCTCAAAACTATTTTATTGATTTTTTTAATTTACTTAGGTATGTTTTGACATTTATTTAATCATTTTTATTTCATAAACCGTATCGATTTTGACCTCAACGCTTCGATCGGTATGCATGCCATTAATAAACACACACGTGGAATTTCTGGTTCAATTTTTTAAAACATATAAATGTGTTTGGTACCAAACAACATGAGTTTCGAGTATAAAACTCCACTCACTCGAGACACATAGTCCCATTTGAACTACTTTTTCAACGATACCGGTGACTCGACCCTTGGACTATATTTCAATGATATCCACACTATGTTTCGTCTCGGCGAGATGGACACGACCTTCGTAACGTTGTGGTGCATGTAAGTGCCTCCATCCATCTTTTTCTTGTTTCCTACTTTTTGCAAGTACATGTTACACACTGTCTTTTACTTTAAATGTAGTTTGAATTCAATATTTCAAAAGAAGAGATACGACAGACCCGATTGGAAGGTTGGATACCTCAATCCGAGCTTGATCAATCAAAGTGCGATCAACCCCGGATAAATGAGAAAGACAAGATATATAAGAACAAGACACCACAAGAGTTACAAGAACCGAAGGACACCATGAGGACAAAAGCTAGGGGTCGAGCTGCAGAGTTATATTTACAGGTGCTTCAGGGAATGGTAGGATTGTCACGCCATTTACGCGACTTACCACTTCGAGTAAGTTTGACCACTACATTCCTCTCGTCGATCGTAAAGATAGATGACATACTAACTAATACGATCTTTTATTGCAGTGTTCATTGGATTTGTTTCCTGATCATATCAAAAATTGGATATCTATTAGTCTTGGATAGCCTTGACTACGACTCCAATCGCTACGTAGATATCGTAAGCGTTATAAATTGGTAAGTACGAGACGTACAATTAAATAGCGATAATTTCATGCAATAATACCCTTTTCTCAATACTCGTAGTGCTTATTTGAACTACGTAAAGAACCCGAAGGTGGCGCGTTATAGAATTCGGAAACAAATATACTTTCGTCACCAATTTCCGGAAGATACGCGTCACATCTAATTTTTTTATCCTGCTATCATTGAAATAGAGTGATGTTTTTTACTTCACTCTATTTAACAATGCATTAAACAAGTAAAAGGTAGTGTGCACTATGGATACTACGCATGTGCGTATTCGAGCTCCGCTACATCCTACTTGAATGTCATCACCCATGAGATCACCGAGGAGGTACGCTAAGATTGCATCTGTTTAATTTGCGTTTTTCTGTTTTTTTGTCTATCATGTATCAACTTTTATGTATTTATTGACAGAGAACAAAAAGTCTAGAAAAGGCATTGATAACGGACAGAAAGATATTGAATGAAATCTCCAAGAAAAGATTCTCGACGGTGCGAAAGCATCTAAATACAAACGACATGTACTACATTGTCGCTAGGATGTGTCGTTTCTTGCTTAGGGTGGTCATCAGTCCTCGTGGTCGGTTCTTTGACGACCAAAGTGAAGTGACGAAGGAGCATCGGGCACTTTTCGAGTGGTGCGGCTCGAAACGACCGTACTGAGCGCGATGTCGTTGAATATCGGTATAGTGTAGACTTAGTTTAAAAAATATTGTCATGTGCACTTTATTAAATCTTTGATGGATTCTGTAAATATTTGTAAATATTAATGTGATGTAATATTTTAATGTTAATGTGATGTAATTATGGTTAATGTTATGTAATTGTAATTTATTATTTCTAATACGTATTTATTTTTTCATTGTTAGAAAAGTAAATAGCCAGGGTTCACTTTGTCAACCGTGGCTATAGTGGTGTCCTATAACCACGGTTAGATTTGTGAACCGTGGCTATAATATGCCACTATAGCCACGGTTGGGTTATTGATTCGTGGCTATAGTATATCACTATAGCCACGGTTCACTATATATTTTTATAGTTTTTGAAATAAGACTAATGGTCAAATGTAATGAAGAAAAGTCAACAACAAAAACAATTTTAGAACAGAATAGTATTCAATAATTTCTATAGTCAATGGTATTTGCGCTGAAATAGTTGTGCCCATGCAAAGAGGGATAGGGCAGGTGCTTGTGTAAATGGTGCTAATACACTTGTATTATTATTTGTTTATTGAATGTACCTCTAGCACATGTTCCATGTGGTACTTAATCATCAGGCTGTAAAATGTACCACAACAGTGGTTGAATTTTGTACTCGAAAATCGTATTATTCCTACTACAAAATTTACACGAGCAATTTCTAATGTCATCTCCAAAAAAAAGTAACTAAATAACGGAAAGGAGCAAAAGGTCACCAAAATATCCAGAAAATCACTCCTCATTTAACTACAGCTGCTGCACATCTCAAAATTTCAATAAGAACTGTACAACTGTTTTTTGCTCCACATTTTCGTACTCTACTCAAATTGCAATGCAATGTACTCTAATGTACAGGAAGGTCAGTAGAATAGACCAAGTACTATAATTGTTCTAACTTATGTATTGTACCATTACTGTACTAGTATGTCAATTTGTACAACGTAGGTTCACAGGTGCAAAAGTGAGCCTGCTACTTTCTATCAACACTTGCATGATACTAGTTGGTGTGAGTGTGACAGCATTTGCTGCGTTTTTGTGGGTGAATAGCCGATACAGAAATCCGAGAGCAGGACATGGTGGTTCGGTGACTTTCCGGGGATAACGGCAGCTCAGAGTCTTCCACGTGGCACCACCCACTGGTCTAACAGCAGCTGCAGGCTGCTCCACCAAACGCGAGCCACGAACGGCGCGCTTCCCATCCCACCGCCCGCCATGGCCACCGCGGCCGCTACAGGAACAACAGCCGGAGCCATCATCCACCTCCGCCCTTCTCACCTGCCTCCGCACCCGCGGCCCGCCTCCCCATGCTTCACCGCATCCGCCCACCCGCGCCGCTTCCGGAGCCAGCCTCTGCCGCGCGGACGCCTCCGCCGAGCGCCGCTGCCTGCGTCGGCATCGGTGGCGGCCGCGGAGGCAGCGTATACGGAACCCGAGGCCGCGCTACTCGAGGCTCTTCTTGGCGTCCAGGGCCGCGGCCGCGCCGTCGCGCCGCGCCAGCTCCAGGCAAGGGACCTCTGCTACACTAAAAGCTTGAGAGCCTCTGCTCTCCTGCGAGCGACGCCGCGCACCACGTGTTCGCTGGAATGCGCGGAAGAGCGTAGCGATGATGCATTCCCCCTCGGTTTGTGCAGGAGGTGGAGAGCGCCGTGCAGGCTCTGGAGGCCATAGGAGGCGTGCCTGATCCGGTGCGTGTACCTTGCAGTTCTTTATGCTCTGCATTTTAATCAGCGCAGCGTAGATGACTTGGATCTCCAGTTATGTGAGATAAGCTTGATCTTGCCTCTCCAATCATAATCAATTGGAAACCAAACGCAGAAACTGTATCTATTGCTTTTCCTTTGGCGGCTTGCAGCTCCAAATATTACTTGGATGGCTCATAAGAGCCTAGGTATAGTGTCATTTCCTCCTGCAGTGAGTGGATTAGTTGATCTTCAGTTGAGATGTAGTTCCATGTGCACCATAACACTGAAAAAAAATGTAGATATGTTGAAGAGCTGACTGCTACATTGGCTGAAATGTTGTGTTGCTTCTTGGAAATCAAAGATAAGGCTGTTACAACGAAAGTAAATAAATATCACATTTAACTTGTGTGCACTCAACGAAGCCGAGAATGATTTGAAAGAAGAAAGAAATGAAAGGTTTTCCTCTAAGTCTTTATGGTGGTCTCCTTGCAGACCAATTCAAGTTTAATTGAAGGTAGCTGGCAGCTTATGTTTACTACGAGACCAGGAACAGCATCCCCCATTCAGGTTGAGTAATCTTGCACGCTTATCGGATAATTTATGTTTCAGCAATGATATATGTGGATGGATGACTAAATTTACTGTCGATTCACATCTCATGTAGAGAACGTTTGTTGGAGTCGATTCATTCAGGATATTTCAGGAAGTTTACCTTCGAACTGATGATCCAAGGGTGCTCAATGTTGTCAGGTTTTCAGAATCTGTTGGGGATCTAAAAGTTGAGGTAATTTCTATGCCAATATTTCCTGAATTCCTGCTCTAGTGGTGCTATATGGATTTGGTTTATTCCTATTTGATGCAACAACTGCTTCTGATTTATGAACCCCAATCCTTTCCTTTCATCAATTATTATGTTTCCATTCATTGAATTAATATTCTATTTTCCGTAAAAAAAGTCATTATCAGTTGTAATTACATGCTTGAGCTCCAGAAAGGTTTCTGTAGTATTTTTACGGGCCATACGTTTATGCTTTAAGTTTCCTCTGATAACTGCAGAAATAATACAATACATGGAATTCGTGCATCAAATGAATTGATATTGACTTTCAAGTGCAGATGTTAAAGTGACTGAAGGCAGGGTTCATGTGTCAAATATCATTTGCTATTATTTTCAAAGAAAACAAAACAAATATTGGTGTCCAATGCAAACTAGTAGTCCTGTGTGTTGCAAGGAAAACAAATGGTTGTGAATCTCATGTGGAAAGAGGTTCGGATACAGAACATAGGAGAGTCATCTTATCTACTTAATCACAAGTCACAATGCAAGTCCATGGTATAGGCTATTTGTTATTCGAAAAATCATCTCAACTAGAACCACAACAACAATAAAGCCTATAAACCCAAGCGGTGATAAATCTTAATTAGGGATGAAAACCGACGGAGATGATTGGAAAAATGCTCAAATTGTTTTCAGTTTTGTATAACAATTTCGGAATCGGAAACAGTAGTGTCGGAAATGATTACGGTAGCGGAAATATCGGAAATATCAAAACGGACACATCGGAACGGAAACATATCGATATCGGTTCGGAACCAGAAGTTTATCTCGGAGACATCGCCAAAGCATGACTGCGCTTCTTCAAATGAAGTAAACATATCCTAATAATAACATTCACATGATTAATTACAATAGTGACATGCATATAAGCTAAATGAAACAGATGTTCAACATTAACCAACCACTGCTGGTGCGTCAGGGAGAGGCGCGGTCAGGCTCGCGCACACCCACAAAGACCTTTTTTCCGAGGGAAACACGCACGATTGGCTCACCTCACCTGGCCAGCTAGGCTGCATACGTAAGAGCTCAGGGAAAGAAAGGAATTAGGTTCGTGGGCTTCAACGTTTCATGGACTGCAGACTTGAGAAGGCCCAATTTCGGAAATTAATCGAAAATTGTTCGGTAATTTCCGAATAAATATAGAATTCCGAAGATTCGGTTGAAAATTCTGCCAAATTGTTTTCGTTCCAATTTCCGATTTTATCATTCCGATTTCCGATCAGTTTCGAGTAAGTACCGAACAAAATGGTAAATGGTCCGGAAATTTTCGAAATCGGTGTCAGATGATCCGGAAATCTTCCGTCCAAATTTCATCCCTAATCTTGATAATCATTTACTACAATTTCTCTTTTTTCTGATAAACTGGAACAAAACGTGGAAACTTCTGAATATCACAACAGTGGATAATTTTGTGCACATCAATAATAAGAGCTGAAGACTTGAAGTCCATTGTCTTGTTCTTGTTTAATTGCCATACTCCAGAGACAAACATCCAGATTAATATGTATACTGAACATAGACGAAACTATCTAAGTTATGCTGACTATAATAAACTTTTCTTCATAAAAATCGTTAGGAAAAATGAAAAATTAATTCTTGTATCTGTCTTTATAGTGATTTTACCAAGCAGATAACCTATCTTCCTGCCTAGTGCCACTTTATAGTGCTTTTTCAAATGAACTGTTTTCTGCAAAACAAAATCAGGCAGAAGCAACTATTCAGGATGGAAAGCGCATTCTCTTCCGTTTTGACCGAGCAGCATTTACTTTCAAGTTTCTTCCATTCAAAGTTCCATACCCGGTGCCATTTAGGCTTCTTGGAGATGAAGCAAAGGGTTGGCTTGACACAACATACTTGTCCCCTTCTGGGAGCATACGTATTTCAAGGGGAAACAAGGTACAATTTATGTTATTTTACTGACTTCACAGAACAAAGCTCTCATGATTGCAAATATTCAGACCATGATTGGTGTATCTGATCTCATGATTTAATACAAGTTTTAGAAATAGCTTTGGCTTTTCCTGCTTGTATTTCATCATCTTTTCAAAACAATCTGTAGTGCAGGGAACCACATTTGTTTTACAGAAAAGTACAGACCCTAGACAAACTTTGTTGTCAGCTATATCTGCAGGAACAGGAGTGAAAGAGGTTTGTTAATTAAATCTTCGACTATCCATTACTGCAGCAATTGCAGAAAGTTAACTATACAACATGCTTGTCTGCTAAACAGGCCATAGATGATTTTACTTCAAGCAAAAAAGGAGAGAAAGTTGAGCTGAACATTCTAGTCGGAGAATGGCAACTATTGTGGAGCTCAAAGGTTTGTCATTTTTACCTTCAGTTATTTTATTTGCTATTCAAACACAGAGCAGTGAAGATTTAAACCTGTACAACTATTTTGTATGTTATTCAATAAATTCTCAGTTTTACATTTGACATGCTATACAGATAAGTTCTGCAGTAGAGGGCCTCGTATAATTCTTGCCAAAGAAAAAAGTAGACAAAATATTCTGATAGTTTTTTTTTAAAAAAAAGCCTTTCTATATTCTTTTCCATACTACAACAGTTAAATTTCATTTTTCGAATTGCGATAGTAAATGAGCTGATGTGGATTCCGAAATCATTGTTATTCGTGATGACTGAGTGAATAACGACTTGGCTCATATGCTACTCAATTTACATGTTAGATGTATATGTATTATTGTAGTTTCCCTTTTGTATAAGGGGTTTTGTGCATATTTACCCACATCTGTACATGTATATATTGTGGCCTAGTGCCCCCATATTGAATACAAGTGCTATTCATATCATGGTAACAGAGCCACGGTTTGGCTTTTCTCCTAGCCACCGTCACCGTTCCTTTTTTTTTCGCACGAGCACTTGCGTGCGTCCGGAACGCATCTTCTTTTTGTCGTCGGGGACTTCGCGCGCTTGAACGTCGTCGCCCACCGCCGGGGACTTCGCGCGCTTGGATCTCCGCCGCCGCCTGCCGCTGGAGGACCTTCGCGCGCTTGGATCTCCACCGCCGGCTCCCTGTTCCGCCCGCGCTCGGAGTTCCTCCCGATCTGATCTGATCGGCTCGGCTCCCTGAGCCGGTGTATCGGCTCGGCTCCCCGAGCCGGTTGATCGGCTCGGCTCTTTATAGATCAGCTCGGCTCTCGGAGCCGGTGGATCGGCTCGGCTCTTCATAGTTCGGCTCGGTAAAAAAAAAGGTCTGCATTTGTTCTGTTTGGCTTCGCGGTCTTCTCCCGATCGCTCTACTTGGCCAATTAAACGAGAGCAGGTAGAGTACCTAATAAAAAAAACTGCTTGCGCCGCTTTTCCTTGCGCTCTTGTTGTCGCTCGCCGCTGCATCTCTTGCGCTCTCGCCGTCGTCATGGCTCCGTCGTCGTCTTCATCCAGTGGGGTTGCTGTTCTCCGATGTCCGGTGCTTTTCAATGGCACCAACTATCGCGACCGGGTTCCTCGTCTTAGGATTCATATGCGGGGTCTGCGTCCGTGGGAGTTTCGATCGGTGATCTGCCTTGTCCACCTCGTCCTACTTCTCCTGCACGACTGTTCTTCCGGAAGAGCCTGTGCTTTCGAGAAGGCTTCTACGGAGGAGAAGGCAGCCTATGAGAAGGAGCTTGAAACTTATGATGCTACTCGTGGTGAAGTTGCAAGCTGAGTATGATGATAGTCCGGCTTCTTTTGACTCTCGGCTTCTGCATACAAGACATGGGTTGATGAGGATGCTCGAGCTGCTTCTATTCTTGTTGCTAGTATGGAGGATCGGTTTTCTGCGAGAGATTGTTTTGTTGGACTCGGCTCATCGGATGTGGACTTTTCTTCGTGACTCGTTATGAGCCTTACGGACGATCCGCTCTTCTTGCTGCCATACGTCGGGAGCATCTTGTTCGTCGGGGTGATAGCACGGTTGATGAGTTCTATGGTCGGATTTCGCTATTTGGCGTCAGCTGGATTCTCTTGGTCCTCCGTTGTCTCGTGACACATGTGAGTCCTGCCTGAGTCGGAAGAAGGCCCTGGAGCTTCGTCGCACTTATGACTTCTTGACTCGGCTTCGGGATGAGTTTGAGCAACACCGTGCTCAACTCCTTGCTCGTCATCCTTGTGTCTCTTTCTTTGGAGGCCCTTGCCGAGATTCGTAATGAGGAGACTCGTCTTCGTAATGGTGGTTTGCTACGGTCCTCATCGGTGCTAGCTGCTCGTTCTTCACCGTCTTCGACTGCTGCTCCTACGGTGCCTTCACCTACGGCGCCTTCGTCCGGGAGTCGAGGTGGTGGCAGTATTCTTCGGTGTGATCATTGTGGCAAGGAGGGTCATGTGGAGTCTTATTGTTTTCGGAAGAAGAGGGAGAAGGCTCGTGCTCGTCGGTCTTCTCGGGGTGTTGCTAGCTCGGTGCTCGGAGGTGTTCGGGGAGTTCTGCTGGATTCGACACTCGGGATCTACTCGGGTTGCTCAGTCGCCTTGCCACCTCGTCGTCGACAGGAGCTGCCGGTACCGTGACTCGGCCCTCTGCACCTACGAGGTTTCTGCTGTTGCTTCTCGGTCTTCCGGTTCAGGATCCCACTCTTCTTCTTCGGGTACTTGTCCATGGATTCTTGACTACGGTGCTTCTTTTCACATGACACCACATTGTGCTTCTCTCTCTTCTATGGTTTCTCCTTCTCGATCTTGTTTTGTTCATACTGCTGATGGATCTCCTCTTCCTGTTGTTGCGAAGGGCACTCTTTTATCCGACTCTTTTTCTGTTCCTCGATGTTTCTTGTGTACCCGATCCGACCATGCAACTTATGTCCGCTGGTCAACTTACGGATAATGATTGTCGTGTGATTCTTGATTCGACTTTTGCTATGTTCGGGATCGTTCCACGGGTCACCTGGTTGGCACCGGCCCTCGGCACCGTGATTCACGGCGTCTTTGGGAGCTTGGTCGGCTTCATCTTCCTTCCACTGCGTCCGCCAGTCTTGTTGGCTCGGGTCTGCTGCATCGGCGACTTCGTCTTTTGCTCGGTGGCATCATCGTTTGGGTCATATTTGTGGCTCTCGTTTGTCCAGTATGATTCGTCGTGGTCTTTTAGGTTCTGTTTCGGGTCATGAGTCTTTACATCGGTGTCGGGGTTGTAGATTAGGCAAGCGGATACAGACTTCCCTATCATTCTAGTGAGTCGGTGTCCGAGCGTCCTTTTGATCTTGTTCATTCGGATGTATGGGGTCCAGCTCCTTTTGTTTCCACCGGTGGGCATAGATATTATATACTATTTATAGATGATTTTTCTCGTCACACATGGATTTATTTTATGAAACATCGTAGTGAGGTTTTATCTATCTATAATACTTTTATTGCTATGATTCGCACTCATTTTGACACGTCCATTCGTGTTTTTCGTGCCGACTCTGCAGGAGAGTATCTTTCCGGCGCCCTTCGTCGGGTTCTCTCCGAACATGGCACTCTTGCTCGGTTTTCATGTCCTGGCGCTCATGCTCAAAATGGTGTCGCCGAGCGCAAGCATCGTCATCTCCTTGAGACTGCTCGTGCTCTTATGCTTGCTTCTTGTGTCCCTCCTCATTTTTGGGCCGAGGTCTGTTTCTACTGCCAACTATTTGGTTAATATTCAGCCTTCATCAGCTCTTCATGGCGGGATTCCTTACGAACGTCCGTGTTGCAAATTGCCGGATTATACCAACCTTCGTCTTTTTGGTTGTGTGTGTTATGTGCTTCTTCCTCCTCGCGAGCGCACTAAGTTGACTCGCTCGATCCGTCGAGTGTGTCTTTCTAGGCTACGAGTCTTGAGCATTAGGGTTATCGTTGTTGGGATCCGGTTGGTCGTCGCATGCGTGTTTCTCGTGATGTTGTTTTTGACGAGTCACGTCCTTACTATCCTCGTCCATCTTTAGATACTTCTTGTACGTCTTTAGTTGACCCACTTTCCTTCTTGACTTTGCCCGATGCCTCGATTGTTAGTACTCGTGTGGTGCCTTCTTCTCTCGGCACCGGTGCCTTCTCATGTGGTGCCTTCTTCACCGGTGTCTTCTTCTACCGAGTCTTCTTCACGTCCTTCTATGGCCCCGGATTATTCCGTGAAGCCACCGGTGACACAGGTTTATACCCGACGTGTTCCTCGGTCTTCTGCCGAGCCCTCTTCTCCCGATGTGTCCTTACCCTTTGATGGGCCTTCTTCTTCCGTTGAGCCATCTTTTCCTCGATGCATCTTCCTCCGAGGATTCTTCGCCCGAGCAGCAGCTTCTTCGACGTGGTGGTCGTATTCGTCGTCCTCCTGATTTTTATTCTCCTTCGGCCTTTTCTACTACGGTTCTTTCCGAACCCGCCTCTTATCGTGATGTTGTTCCTCACCAGGAATGGCAGCACGCTATGGCTGAGGAGATTGCTGCTCTTGAGCGTACCGGCACGTGGGATCTTGTTCCTCTTCCTGCACATGTCCGACCTATTACCCGTAAATGGGTTTATAAGGTCAAGACCCGCTCCGATGGTTCTCTCGAACGCTATAAAGCTCGTCTTGTTGCTCGGGGTTTTCAGCAGGAGTATGGTCGTGACTATGATGAGACTTTTGCACCCGTCGCTCATATGACTACTGTTCGTACTCTTCCGGCTGTTGCCTCTGTTCGTTCGTGGTCCATCTCACAGCTTGATGTCAAGAATGCTTTTCTTAATGGTGAGTTGCGTGAGGAGGTGTATATGCGTCCACCACCCGGGTATTCTGTTCCTGAGGGCATGGTTTGTCGTCTTCGTCGCTCACTTTATGGCCTTAAACAGGCTCCTCGTGCTTGGTTTCAACGTTTTGCTTCGTGGTTACTGCTGCTGGTTTTTCTGCCAGCAATCATGATCCAGCGCTTTTTGTTCACACTTCGATCGAGGTCGGACTCTTCTCCTACTTTATGTTGATGATATGATCATTACGGGAGATGATTCCGAGTATATAGAGTTTGTAAAGGCGTGTCTTAGTGAGCAGTTTCTCATGTCCGATCTTGGTCCTCTCCGTTACTTTCTTGGGATTGAGATTTCCTCTACACCGACGGATTTTATTTGTCTCAAGAAAAGTACATCCATGACCTTCTTGATCGTGCTTCTCTCACCGATACTCATACAGTTGAGACTCCTATGGAGCTCAATGTTCGTCTTTGTGCTACTGATGGTGAGCCTCTCTCCGATCCTACTCGCTATCGTCATATTGTGGGGAGTCTTGTTTATCTTGGTGTGACTCGTCCCGATATTTCGCATTCTGTGCATATTCTGAGTCGGTTTGTTTCAGCTCCCACCCAGCTTCATTATACTCATCTGCTCCGTGTTCTACGTTATCTTCGTGTGACTATATCTCGTTGTTTGTTCTTTCCACGCTCCAGCTCTTTACAGCTTCAGGCATATTGTGATGCTACCTGGGCTAGTGATCCCTCTCGGTCGTCGTTCTCTTTCTGCTTTTTGTGTGTTTCTTGGTGGTTCTCTTATTTCTTGGAAGACTAAGAAGCAGACAACAGTTTCTCGTTCGAGTGCAGAGGCTGAGTTGCGTGCTATGGCTCTTGTGACAGCAGAGGTTACATGGTTACGGTGGTTGCTTGAGGATTTTGGTGTTTCTGTTTCTCGGTCGACTCCTCTTTTCTCTGACAGTACAGGTGCTATCAGCATGGCTCGTGACCCGGTGAAGCATGAACTCAGTAAGCATGTTGGGGTTGATGCTTTTTATACACGAGCACAGGTTCAGGATGGTATAGTTGCTCCTCAGTATGTGCCTTCAGAGATTCAGTTGGCTGATTTGTTTACCAAGGCACAGACTAGTACCAGACACATGTTTTATCTTTCCAAACTCAGTGTTCTTGATCCACCCTGAGTTTGAGGGGGGTGTTAGATGTATATGTATTATTGTAGTTTCCCTTTTGTATAAGCGGTTTTGTGCATATTTACCCACACCTGTACATGTATATATTGTGGCCTAGTGCCTCCATATTGAATACAAGTGCTATTCATATCATTACA